>JAPVRG010222746.1:0-13027 GCA_029783565.1 Rhagoletis cerasi | reverse complement strand
TGGGTCCTATCGGTGTGGCCTTGGAGAATAGTTCGGGCCTCATTTTCGTTGAATTTCTGGCGAACGCTTGGCCTTCTCGAAATCGGATAGAGAAGCAAAGCGTGTAGGTCCGTTGGTGAACGGTGACAAAACAAACTATACCCTGCCATCAAACAACCAGTCAACGCATGCGCGACCTAGCACCCCACCCACGTCACTGTTGGTAGTTATAATTTTGAAAAACTAGAGCACTTTGTCTGCTTAGTAACCAGTGATAACACCAATAATAACGGTTGTTATGAAATCCAACAAAGATACGCGCTTGCCAAAAAGTGCTACAATAAAATCCCTTAACTTTATAAGTCTCCCATTTCCATCCGAATGTTTGACGCAGAAAAGCGGACGATGATATCATCTGATGAGGCGGCTCTTGGAGTATTCGAGTACTGGAGACGACGGAACGATGAGCTGTACAGAAAAATTAGTTAAAGCAGGCATTAGAGCAGGTTGCGAGGGTTCTCGGCTATCTGTTGTGATTGCAAGTTTTCGTTATTAAACTTTGTTGCCTGAAGCAAGAGGAATTGTGTACCTTAACTGCAAGAATTAGTGTTGTCTCCTCGAATGGAACGTACGCCAAGAACGCTCGAGCGCATCTTCCGCATCTACTCAATTCCATGCTCCGTGGCTTGGTGAAGTCGTCAGCCTCTCTCCGTTGTCAGAGGTATTGCGATGAAAGCTTAACTTTCCGATTGCTAGAATAATATGCCTTCTTTTTCCGCCCTATCTTCGAAGTATCCAAGCAGAATTTTAACATCGTGACGGGGGCTTCTTGTACGCATAAAATTGCTCTTTGGTCTCATCGTACTTTTTTTCGTCGGGGCGTGCCCAAAATTTTGGCTAAAGTTTTTAAACTTAGTTTTGACTTGGTCTTTCCAATGCAATATAGGCCTTTCTTTTTAATTACTTTCCGGCACTTTGTTGGTACTCCAATGGCTTGACCAAACCAGTGGAGTAGCTGTATTTTACTCCATTTCGAGTGCGGATATTCGTACTACAAGAGAGTAGTTTATTTCTCAGTTACCTATTCAACTAAAGCAGGAATGATCAGAAAAGTTTTTACTCAATGCATGCCTATATAAAATCTATGGGAGGCTTCAAAAAGGTTTTCTAAGGAAAAGTGGTTCGCCGTTCAATTTTCAGGCTGAAATTATTTTCGGTATACTGCACACATGATTTGAAGCTAAGCGATCTTTTGTTTCCTTTAATCGATTTTTTGTTTGGAGATTTTTTCGTTCGAATACGTTCTTTATTTCATCTGGTCGATAGCCGTCAATCTATCCCATCTCGAACGCCATGCCAAAGACTATATTACCTTTTTACCAACTCTGCGCTGTCAGACAAACTATCCTAAGTTAGACACGCCTCTATTTATTATGTCATATGTTAAGCTATAGAGTTAAGACAGAAAAGACTTCTCGGTTTTTGGCATCGTATGCTTTAAAAATTGCGATTTAATTCTGCAACTCTTATAATCTTTATTTTACATAGTTTCATATAGTGAATAACTCAGTGAGAGGGGAGACCAGTATGTTTGCATGTATGTATTTATATAAAAAAAAAAATTTATTCAAGCAAAAATGGTGGGTAGGCACTGTGGCCAATGGTAAGTATAGGTGAGTACCACCCCTGCATGGTTGTAAGCCATGCAGAGCGAAAAACCCCGGAAGCATTGTCCGGAGGATGCATCAAACCAGGCCGAGCATACTTTAATCTGCCATCAAATTATAACTTAAGAAAGTTGTATTACATGGCACTTGAGAAGTGCATGTGCAAAAATTTCATAAATATAATGAACGAAATTTTTGCACATGCAGCATTACATAGCACGCATTAAGGCGCCTGGTGTTAGCAATCGCTTGAAAATGCTTATGTAAAGATAGCTTTTATTTAGAAAAGAGTAAAACAAAATAATTTCAAAATTTTTTAGATCAAAATTAGAACAAAAAAAAATCAGTGAAAAATTCACGATTGGTCTTATTTTACCATTTTTTTAAATTCTTTTATTGCATTTTTTCTGACTTTTTTCGGATTTGAAGTGCCTGCTGCCACTCGGGAGGTCCACGTATCAATTTCTGGTCACAACAACATCAGAAAAAGTATTTCAAATAGCGGCCGCCCCTCGGCAGACAATGGCAAACCGCGAAGTGTACTTCAGCCATAAAAAAGCTTCCTCGAAGGCGGAGTAAAAGTGTAGATCTGTCCATTTGTTGTCACAAAATCAAGAAGCAGAACACGAATTAGAGGAAAAGCTCGGACAAACACGTAGAAATCGTTTAAGCGCCAAACATTCAATCATTGTTATAAAATATAATATACTCTTCATCCCAAAATAAACTAGGATATCATTTTAAAACTAATTACGGGTTTCCTTTAAACTGGAAAAAGCCTTGAAAACTTCGAAAAATTCAAAACTTTTATTGAGAGATCAAGATTTGTATGAAATGAAAAAACCCGGTTTGATCAATAATAAAATCCGGTTATTCTATAATCGAAAAATCGAGTTTTCAAAAAAACCGCCTATAGATATAAAAAAAACCGGAAACCGGTTTGGAAAAACCGAGTCAATCATCCTAATACCTATACAGAGCCCGGTACGGGACTTAAGCAACCATTTCATAAAACCCAGGCACAGAAGATTCTTAATCGCCACTCGGTAGACTACAATCATCGGCCGTTTCGTCATAAAGTCGGAATTTTCGCGATAATGGAACCAACGACCCCTTTCTTGCCGAACCTGGTATTGATTACCTTAAAGGGAGGGCTGGGCTCGTAAGTATCTACCCTTCATAAAATTGATTTTGGACATCTAGTTCATCTATTTCGACGAGGCGTGTGCGCTACTCTATAAGGAAGCTGCAGTGGATGTCACAAGGTGTCCCATGTTTTTCTTATTTCGTCCCCTTCTCGCATTTCTTGGATGGGGGTGGTGAAGCATTTGCCTTAGCCATTATCAGAAGCCGCGATCTTATTCGATCGTTTTTGGCTTTTTTCATTGGAAGTAGTTTTTAATGGTATGGTTCCCAAATCCGCCGCACAGCCAGTATCTGGTCCAATTTTAATTGAGCACATGTTTATATAACGAACCAACTTGAAGACAGGCACCTGCTGAAGGACAGACTTTGCAGATTTCGAATTTACCTCTCTTTCTGTCCTGACAAAAGATACACGCCATTTGCATAGTTACCACATATGACACACAGGTGGCTCGTATTGCGCACGAACGCGTATAAAAGTTTGTAGAACATCATTACATCTCATTGACCCTTCATTCACGCGCATTACGTGTTCCGTCGTGATGACTAAGTTTTATTTTTTACCTAATATACTAAAGGATTTGTTCAACTTAACTTGAATAACTACATAGAATAACTATTTACAAGCTTTTTGATATCCAGCACTGTCGTTACATTCACCATGCCAAGCATTTGCTTGTAATTCTGCTGGACTTCCATTTTAGACTATCCAAACTGTGCATGTGGTAGATACAGTCGATATGTTTATCCTTTGGACGAGTTACTTCATTTGTCCATTTGAATCGACCTTTTTTTGATTCTCTCCAATGATTATTTTATATAAAATTGTCCTTGTTGAAAGAACTTTACTGGTTTACCCAAAAGGAAACCTATCCGAAATGTTCACTTTGGGTCAATGAGCTGTAAAATGCACGCCTAGTAATACGTATCTCGTTTGTAGATGGGGGCTCGAACCAACCGAATTTGAAGTGTCGATACTTGTTAATGCAGTGACAGAAACAGCAGCAGCGCCGACGTTTGGAAACCCTTTGCAAAAATAGAAAAATCAATTTCAAGTAGCCGCAACGTTCGCGTAGAAAAAATACCGCATACCGACGACAGTGAAAGCAAGACACAACATACATACATATGTACATACCAACATAGATGGGCAACACGACAACGTCATGAGTTTGTGTTGCCGACAGTGTAAACGAGTATCAGCAGGCAGGAACTATCCGGCGGCCAAGAGAGGAGTGTTTTTGAGAGACTGTTGAATGCATAGAAGTTTCGAAAACGGCGATAAAAGCTTTCAGGGCTGTTTCCGGAGCAACGTATTCCAAATGCCGAAACATGTTGGTACGCTCACGACTACATACATAAATATGAATGTACATACCTACTTGTAGACACCCTCACCTTCGCTCACTCTATTCTTAAGTCTTGGCAATCGGTGAATGGCTTTCTAAAATACGAACACTTGCACTCTCGCGCGGGAGTGGATGGTGAATTTCCATGACGAGTGAAAGCTTATTTTTGTTGTGAAGCTTCCGGATTTTCCTAAGAACGAGCGAACCGTTCCATGCAAGCACGAATAATTCAGTTTCGTTTAGATGCGCGCAGAAAAATACAGATGAAAACGGCGCAGTGCATAATTTTTCCTAAAGACGCGTGTGGAAAATTTGTGAAAATCCAGTGAATATCTAATGAAAATGCATAAAAATAGTGAAAGCATGTTTATTACTAAAGTGAACATAACAAGCGAATAAAATAAATTGATTAAAGTTCTAAGAAGACCTGAAAAGGGCACATCATGATGAAAATTTCCAGCACTCATATCTATTTTATGTGAAAGTGTGTTTGTGTGCGTGTGAGTGCGAGTGTGTATGTGTATGTGCATTCATGTATGCATGTATGTCCAGAAGAAAAGCAAGAGGAAGAAGAAGCATTTGAGGTACACTAAGTAGCAGTTTTGGAGCCGAAAGGAAGCACTAAAAGCCAATTCGCGAGTCCCATAAGCGAAAACGGGAGCTGCGAAATAAGAAGCGAAGCAATAACAGGCAAAGGACGACGACGGAAGTAATGGTGGATAAACGAGAGCAAGAGTTGAATATCTGTGGAATTGAAGAACTTACAAAGGTGAGAAAAGGCTACAGATGCTGTTAACGACCGACTAGATTGCGTGCGGGTGCTAAGTATTAATATATGTACATATGTATGTACATATGTATGTAGGTACATATATTTGTATATGTGTAAGTGTGCAACTCCCATAAAAGAGTTATTCTGGCTAACTGGCTAGGAAGTATATAGTTTTTCAGCCGAATTTTATCCTGTGTTTGTATGATTGTTTGACAAGCCGGTCCAACGTAGTTTTTATGAAAAGCCTGCCCCAAAGAGGCGAAGACGACGCACCCTGCCTTTAGTGCCAATACTAAATTTAACGCCATCACGTCACCACTTCTACTGGATTCCATTTCCATTGGTGTACTTGCAACGTATGTACGTATGTAGTAAAGTACATCAATGACACTGTTGTCGTTAAATTTATTGGGTGTTAACGGTGACATTCCTTTACGCGTCGCTAAAGGGTTCATTCGGTCGAAAGCATGAGTGGTGAATTCCCGTAGGAATTCTGATATGTATACTGTACAAATATGTATGTATGTACATACATATGTATATAACACTGAGTGACGCGGACACATGCAACGTAATAAAGATGATAAAATTCTTGCTATAAGCGACTAGCAAGCAGGTGTTTACTTTCCAAACGCCAACGCGTATATAACTGCGTCTAGATTATTGCTATGCTAATCAAAATGTAACCAATTTCAGCAGCAGCTACAATGATCATGAACACGGGCACAGAGTAAGGACTTTTATTAATCAAATACGAGAAAATAATTGAAAAAGGTTTAACTATCGGTTTCACCAAAGCAGTTTAAGTGAAAATTTTTTTTCTGTCATTTCCCATATTAAATTCAAGTAAAAAAATTAATTTTCACTTAAATTTCTTTCGTGAAACTGGCTTTAAGAAAAATATTTGTTTGGCTAGCTAAAAATATATTAGAATTTTATGAAGAAAAATGTCACTTGTAACCGAATAACAACAATGACCAATGCTCATAATAAATAACTAATAAAAATTTGATAAAATATTTTTGACGCACCCATAACCCCCCCCCCCTGCCCCCCTGCTAAAAACAACAAATAAAAAAAATGGACAAAATAAGAAAAACACCGCCAAGCATATACTCCGGATGGAAAGAGGCGTCAGCCGAGGGCACGCGATATCAGCTGTCATTTAAGTATGCGTCACTTTCGAAAGCACAATACACCAATATGAATCTTCTTAGAATCATATGTATGGGCCTATATGTATGACGGTGTGTGTGCCGAGGTTAATGGTAGTGCGTAAATGTACATATTTATGTATGTATATATGTACATACATATGTGTGTATGTGTTGCCTCTTTTCCCAGCCCATCTTTGTTTTGATATCGTTTTTGTTAGCGCAAATATGCATACATATGCAAATATATGGGCATATCTCTAGAACTTTTGATTTTTCTGATGATGCATAGTTTCGTAGGTTTATGGTCAAAATCGCTATACTTGTTGGGTATTTTTCAAAAGAAAATATATTATAATAAGAGTTACTAGTGAGGCAATGCGGTGATTGAACTTTGCTTTTGCACACTGCATTTCCTTTACCAGATATGTTTGGACGCTGGAAATTTTTTCAAGTAATCATCTCAGCAGGTTAGATGACGATTCTCTACAAAAAAGGGGGCTTAGTTCTCGATATCGAGAAAAAGGTTAGACATCAAATCGTATTCTAACGTTGAATTCTAATTGGTTTCTAATTTCTAATGTTTTTCTAATCATTCTCTAATCGAATTCTAACACAGTTCTCTAACCTGATTTTCGATTCGAGACACATTAGAGAACTACATTAGAATTCTAATGAAAAATCAAATGTTTCTCCAACGTTAGAGAGTGTGTTTGCAGGGATACGTTTATAAGTATTATAAAAATATAGTACACGTAGGATTGCCATTCATAGAATAGATTCAAAAATTTATAAATTAGTGCAGATGGATTATTAAAGTTTACCTTAGTTTTCCTTTTTTTGACGTCACTTTTTACCGTTTGATTTTTGAAAATCGCATTGAAGTGCTATAGTCTATATATACTCTTGAAAATGACACCATAATTAAATATGTACCCTTAATATAACCAGAGTTATGAGTATTCGAAATTTAGCATCTGTAATAATTTTTTTTGTTTCTTTTTAACATTACCAAACTTGAAAACTGAATTTTGGTATTTCTTACTTTCAAGAACAAAGTTGAAATAGGTCAAATGAGTGTGCTACTCCTTTTTTATTTTTTAACGGACTTCAATTCAACGGGATTAAAAACCTAATCGTTTCGGTTTAACGAAAAAGAACCGAATTATAAACTTACTTAATTTTTATGAAAAGCCGGTTTATTTACGAGGTTTATGCGGTTACGAGGCATTTACGCGTTTAGATGAATACG
Source organism: Rhagoletis cerasi (assembly GCA_029783565.1). NCBI lineage: Eukaryota > Metazoa > Arthropoda > Insecta > Diptera > Tephritidae > Rhagoletis > Rhagoletis cerasi. The sequence continues at coordinate 5,708 of JAPVRG010222746.1, read as the reverse complement.
CTGAATATTCACAACCGATTCCACAATCGATTTTGCTTAGCTACCTGATCGGCGAAAAAAATTGAGTAGTCACTTTGAAGTTTTTGGGACGCCATAAAACTTAAACCTTATCTCGAAGATACACAAGATAGTTATGTTACACTGCTTAAAAGAAAAAAACGATTAGCACCTAAATAAAAAAAAAGATTGAAAAAGATCATTGACCAAATTAAAAAAAAACCGGTTTTAGAAACACCGATCTATTTTGAACCGTTCCGATAATTCCTTTTTTATCGGAAAGGTGGTATCTCAAGGGTGATCCCATACTAATTTCGTTTAGTTCCGATCCGATAATTGGATCATGAAGAAATCAACGGTTCTACTAAATTTTTATATGAAAATTAAAGTCGGTTTTATTGGTTGCTTAAAAATTACTTGTTTTCAAAATGTTGATCCAGAGATATGCCCTTACACGTGCATATGTATGCATGTATGTATGCATTTATTATTTTGGTATTTATATTCACCTCAGCTTCAGTTTTAAATAAAACATGAAAACATCTACACAAGATTTAATGTGCGTAAATGGTAGAATTAAGCACACTCGCCGCTGCCGCCAGAGAAAAAGTTTATTCCCTCCAAGGCACATTAAAATTCATACATACACACATATGTACACATGCTGATAGTGCGTAAGCTAAGTATGTAAAAAAACATCGCTATGGCCTCTATAATAGTCCGTCTAATTCAAAATACTCTCATATGCTACATATGTACATACATTAAAATTTTTTATATTTACCTATGTATACAGGTGCTAAAGGTATGTGTTCATATGTACATTGTTGTTTATAAGTATGCATATAAGCACATCTTTTTGCTTTCTTTCCATTGAGAAAAAGGAGAACAATTGTTTATAAAAATGGAGAGCGTTTACTCACAAAAAGCTGCGAATGAGACTGAGAGAGTTTGAAAGAGAAACTACCTAATGGTAAAAATGTATGTCATTCACAGCAGACAACAATAGACGAACCCCTTCTGTAGAATTTCAATCGTCAAAGGAATATACTTACACACATGCTTGCATATACGTATATGCGCATACATATGTTTTTTTTTTACGAGGAGGAAACATCGAAAGCCTATACCCGTCAGTGTGGGACTTTAACCCGAACTAAACCTCCTACTGTCCAAGTACCGATCCCCCCGGTACCACCCTCAAGTATTTCGTCGGGAGGGGGTTTGAGCACTAGGCTCGCACGTTCGTTCCAGTCGGATGTACTCAGTCCTGGGCAACGCCGGTTTGGTTTTGCCCCGTTTTTTAAAATGAAAATCCTTTTTATTGACACTATTTATTTATATTTAAGATACAGAATCGACTTACCATTTAGCTCCTATGTATAGCTAGAATGAAATAACTGTGAAGTTTGGCATGCGTTCTAGCTGCATATTGTCGCTGGTCTTGCAATTGAGCAGAGCACGTTTGCGGTTGGAACGGCCTAGGTTCCAATCCGTGACTACGCTTCTTCTGCCCGAATTTCGAACCGCGATTAGTCGCCGCTGCTACGACGCTGTCTCTCCAGACACCTCAGGTTCTTCATGATTTAAGCCACTGTGTCACTGGTTGCCGTCCACTCTCTTTCACCCTTCAACATGTATTTTACTAGCGATTCTGGTGAAAACATCTCGCATACATATGTACATATGGACATTTGTACATATACACCCAAATTCATAAAAAAATAAGGACGACTTTAAATGCTTTATAAATCGAAAATATGTATAAAAATGTCACTTTATAAAGCTTTTTAAATCTATTTTAGTTTTTATGTATATATAGTGTATAGACATTTTAAAAGATTAAAAATAAGATATTATTTCCCAAATTTTAAAATTCAAATAGTAGATTTGACAATAAAATTCACCATTAGATGATTAATTGTCTGGCCGGTAGGTTACAATTAATACAGCAACCAAACCTACCACCATTGTTGGTTTAAGTCGAAAGAGAAGGACTTTGCCGATTGCCTTTCTATTTTTCGAAGTTCCACCAGTTGTTCACAGCGAGTGTGACAGGTTCTTCTGCTCTTTTTTTTTGTCGGAACCAGGCACAAAATAACGCGTGCAGAAAACAGCACTCAGACTACATGCCGTCCATTGTACTGTTTTCATGTTCCTTTTAATCTGTTTTCAATCTGCACGATTTACGAATGAATTTAAGTAGATTGTTGGTTGTCAAAGAGCTCAGGTGTTCGTCGTCTAATTCTTGCAAAGGCGTGGCAGAAGCAAAAAAAGGTTTCCACCGTCTCATCCTCTTCAAGACAGGATGGGCAAATGGAGTGGTCATGTACGCCTATCACAGTCAGGTGTTTGTGCAACCTGAAGTGACCAGTCAGCAGTCTTACGAGTTATCTGCACAATGAGCACAAAAAACTAGATAGACCTTCTCAGATTGAAGGCAACATGAACTTTGCCCACCTGCAGCCCTCGATGCCTCCCAGTCGTTGCTGAGCGAAGTATTCACTCAGTTTCCGATGGTGACTTCGATGGCTATAACTGATTGCGGACCGAGAAATGCCTGGTCTGAGCCAACTCTGGCTAAATGGTCAGATTTCTTATTACCAGGTACACCCGTGTGACCTGGTACCCAGAGTAAAGCAAGCTCGTTATGTCTACCAACACAATCTAGTCGCGACTTGCATTGCCGAACCAGTTTGGAAGCAGTTAGAGGGCTGGCCAATGCCTTAAGTGCAGCTTAGCTGTCTCTGCAGACACGTAAACTCCTTCCCCTCCAAATATTTTTCAACACGTAGTCCATGGCCTTGAGGATTGCAAATACCTCAGCCTGGAAAACGAAGCATACTTCCCACGAGAAAAGTGAAGCGTATTCCCATTAACTTCGATAAAGACACCAGATCCTGACCCAGAGTTAGTTTTGCGGCCATCAGTGAAGTTTCGACAATGTGTGAGTCCCGGCTAACTGCTGAAATTAAACCAGCATTCAGCCTCAGGGAACTCAACATTATAGAATCTCTCAAAGGTAATGGTGGCGTACTATCCTCTTCCCACTCAGTGTTATACAACCATCCGTTTCTTTTTAGTCTGCAGGTAGCCTTTAGGCCTCCCCACTCCACGTATGCAGACACAAAGAGACGGTAAGTGCATCAGTGCGTCAAGAGCAGCGTCAGGTGTTATAGAGAAAGGTGCCGTTCAGCACACGGCAATCGTTCTTTGAAGTTTAGCAAGCAGATTTCCCACGGTATTGGTTGCGAGTCTGCTCCACCATATCACTGACGCACAGCTGATTATGGGTCTGATCATAGATTTATAAACCCAGAGGATTCCCTTTGGTGACAGACCCCACGTTTTTCCAAAGTAGTGTTTACATTTTCAAAATGCTGCCAATGCTTTTGAGGTCTTGTGCTTCACGTGAGACTTCCGCGATAGTTCTGTATTCAGAATTACTCCTAGATACTTCACTTCGGGAGAGATCTGAATTGTGACCCCTTTAAGTGTGAGGGGAATGAGACCATCCGACCTTCTCCTTCTAGTGAAGAGCCCAATTCCATCACAACAAGTGTCAATCATATTCAGTATTGTCTGCGCTTTCCTGCAAACATCCGGCAGAGATGGGCCCTGACTAGACAGCCCACATCGTCCGCATAGGCTTTAGCGTAGATATCAGAATCATTAAGAGTGAGAAGAAGAGAATCAATTACCAGGCTTCAGAGCAAAGAAGAAAGCACACCACCCTGAGGGCAGCCTTTATTAACTCCGCACGTGACATATAGACCTCCTTCTGTCTGAATCCTTATGAACCTCTGCGCCAGCATTTAACGTGGCATTGTCAAAACCACCCTCAATGTCTACGAAAATGCATTGCTAATTCTGGCAAAAAGATTTTGCAAAGCCGTCTTACAGGATTCCCCCGCCTGATAGGCATGTTGATGCAAAGACAGAGGAATTCGCAACTCTACCAGTCTTTCCAGACATTTTAGCATGAACGATGTCATGCTAATAGGCCGGTAACTTCTGGGGCTAGTATAGTCAACTTTGCCAACTAGTATAGTCAACTTTGCCAACCTCAGGTATAACCAGCCTCCAAGGCTGTGATATGTAGGCAAGTGCAGGCAACGCTGTGAAAATCTTGTTTAATGTCACCAACAAAAGCTCCACACCTTCCTTAAGTACAATAGGTAGGATGTCATCACCCGATTTCCAGGAAAGTGAAGAAGAGCAGAGAGAGTCTCAATTCAAGTCTCCCTTAAAGAGCCAATAGGCCTTTTGAGTGAACCCAGCTTTGTGGTTTGGTCCTTCTTCAATACTTTTACCAGCCTATCTGTTTGACCCAAGGTTTCAATCCTGCTTCAGTATTCTTTAAAGATGCCTTTTTCGCAGAGTCTCCTCATTCGCGCACTCTGGGCAACGTGAGCAATCCATGTGCGAGATGCGGTAACCAACCCGAGTGGAGCTTTAAGTCACGGCAGAAAGAGAAGCTTCAGTCGGGCCACTCCGACATATTCGGTTCAACGGCTCACTGAAGTCAGCAGCGTCTGCCTTGGAGCAAGCATCTCGCTGTATAAGTGTGTATCCGATTCAAGAATCATTAATCCCGGAAATGTTTGTCGCTGGGAACCGCCACGTAAAAAATGCCTTCCAATGAAAAGATCAGAACAGCATCGGATGACTACCCCCCAATCGCTGACGACCCTCGCTCACGAAATAAGGAACCGAACCCTCTATGGGAAAGGTGCCTCTATCCAATTAATGGATGTCCTCGAAAGACAATAATAATAGTAATAGATTGGCGCTTACACATATGTTAGTGTTTGGCCGAGCTTCTCCTCCGATTTGTGGCGTGCGCTTTGATGTTGTCACACAAAGGGGAGGGACCTACAGTTTTATGCTGACTCCGAACAGCGATTGTATTTTTATGAGAAGCCTTTTCATGGCAGAAGTACCCTCGGAGGTTTGCCATTGCCTGCCGAGGGGCGACCGCTGTTGAGAAAAATCCTTTTTTTTTAATTTTTTTTGCGATGTTGCTTTGACCAGGGCTTGAACCCAGGCCTGCGGAGTGGAAGCGCGCACTGCTTACCACTACACCACAGCGGCCACGAAAGATACAAGGCTGAAAATACTGCAATCCAGGATATGCGATGAACGGGAAACGGATGCATGAAACAAGCAGCGTGTGACATCTGCTACAGCTGTCATGAGACGGTGCACAAATTTGGTGTGGGATTTGTGGTTGGGCGGAGACTACGACAGAGGATGGTTCCTTGCGCAGAAGTCCACGTAAGTGGGGAAAGCTTTTGACTGCCATCCACCTGGGGATGGCCTGAAGTGATTCTTGTGCATACGGTTCAAATCGCAGCTCATAACGTCCGGGTATTTATATCCACGTATCCTCTGGGTAGCGACCAAACACCCGTTTGGGGGCGAGCTAAAGTGAGAAGGCGTAAAACACCGCATGCGCAGGGTTTGGGTCCCGCCACGTTAAATCCCCGCCCAATGAAAAAGAAAAAACAGCCTCGGAAGAGATCTCCCCTTTCTGTTGACGACCACGGCAAACGAACAAAGGACTATGATCTGAGGGTATGCACCTGGAATATCCAGACCCTCAATGGGGAAGGTGCCTCTGCCCGGCTGGTTGATGTCCTCGGGAAGACAAAGGCTGACATCACCGCCATCCAAGAAATGCGATGGACGGGGCAAGGCAAGGAACACGT
>JAPVRG010222745.1:0-11388 GCA_029783565.1 Rhagoletis cerasi | reverse complement strand
TATGTTACACCCGTTCGTATCATTTACTCTTTTTGAGTGTGATGTATTGACTAATATTTTGAAACTTAATACCAGGGTTGCAATTTGGATCGCAAATTAGAGGAAATTCGATAATTAATTTACTTAAAATTTTATTAAAAAATTAAAATTTACTTAAAATTTTATTAAAAAATTTAAATTTACGTAAAATTTTATTAAAATTAATGTTTTCGTGAAAATAAAATCTAAACAATTTAACGAGACAAATTTTAAAAGGCGAACTCACGAAATCATTCGATTTGCCAAATATTTTTGATTATATCTGATTAAATTAGTGAATATTTTAATTGAGAACTGTAAAAGAAGCAGCAACCATATGTAATGGATCGTTTTAACGCCAAACTTGTAAGTTTTTTGGATAAAAACTATCGAAATCGAAATCGAGTCGATTTCAAATTTTCGAATTTCAGAACATGCCTGTTTGTGTGTCTGTATACAAATCAAATTAGTTGCCAATTACGTTACGTAGGCTACACAAAATAATTCTTTTTTTGATTACGCTCACGAGTTTAATTTTTTTCCTCCTTACCGTTATTTTTCAACTCACCAATCATAGGCTACTATGGATTCTATATAAGATCCACGTTAAAGGCAAAAAAAAACGTAAAGGTAGGTGTTTTTTTTATTTTTGTAATTGCACTTTGTGCTACTAAAAGCGGCTACTTATAATAATAATTTCTTTATAATTTCTATTACTCATCGCTGATCACTACAACCATACAATCAGCGAAATTTTTCCGTTAAAAGAAATCATTACATCAAAAAATATCTAACACGCGACCCTCAAACTCTTCATGCACGCTCCACCAACAAACCAAAAAACTTTATCTACATTAATAATGGAATACAATTTACACAATTAGCTACAAACCAACTCTCATACATTTGTAATGCAGACCAAATTATTTATTCTAATGCCAACTGCGAGTATAGCACCGAACAAATCGCTCAATGCTCATTCTAATCGAGGTGACAAATTTTTAACTCCCACCCACAATTATTTTGCTTGCGCTATGAATAACCAAATAAAATAATAACAGTGATTCGTTGGTGATAAAATGGCATATCTAATACGTTAGCAGGTGACAACTTTCATTGCTTGAAAAAGTGTGGGAGCCAAGCAGGAAAAACCGGAATCAATTGCTATTAATAACGTAAATTGTCATCAATGGCCTGTAGTCTGAACACAAGATGGTAAAGATAAAATATTTTCAGGAGCAGTGTCTTCGGATTCTTTTAGGTAAGTTGTAAAAGTGCGCCTAGAAGCATGTAACATAAGGCGCCATATAACTTTTGTTTTATTATTATTTCATTCACTATAAGACGCCCACCTCCAACAAAACTTGTTTTCTCCAAACTACTGCACCTTTATCAAACTTTTTTTTTGTTAATTTGTGTTAGGTAGATATTGCGCAATATTGGAATCTGCGTAATTGCTTTTTCAGAATTAGCTGGTCCATTTTTAGTATTTTTGTCCACTGTAGACCCATTATGCGACACCTTGTGAATTAGCTAAATATTTACTATATTCTGCGTGATAGTTTTAGACGCTCTAGTTAAGAATTTGTCATTTGACGAGTTATGTCATTGGCGTGAAAGTAAGGCTGTGAGTCTTCTCCAGTAACACAAGTTAAATTTATATGACAGGCAAAAAAACCTCAGTAGTTTCCTACAAAATCGTGGTAAGGACTACCCTCCTTCAATTATGTCTTAGAATTTTATCTGCTAACTAGGCTTGAGCTCTCATTAGAAGTAGCTCAGTCACAGCCAACTGTTCAGTTGGTCGACTGTCTACTAAGTTCCGTGCTTTAACGAATTTCGCTTTCAGAGTTTCGAACAAAGAGACATTGGGTCGTTTTCTCAAGTAGCTTTTAAACTTTATCTAGACTTTAAATACAAATTTTGTTCCTAAAAAAATGTGTTTGAAGGGAAGATCAATTTTAAAAGCTACTTAAGAAAACGGCCAATAGTATCTCAATATATTTATCATGCACAGAGAAAAAAAACTATCTAATCAAATAGAACAAAACTAAAAAGATATCTCTATGGGGTTTCGTGAAAGGACGTTTTTCTTGAAAAGAGAAACAAAAAATTATTAGTGAGCGATTATCTCGATTTTTATTAGTTACAAAAAAACTGCACTGATCTGGCATCGAATCCGGGACCTAGTGAATGGCAACTTGCAGCTCTGCATATTCAGCTACGAAGGTCGTCATACCGACATTATTCTATTTATCAATATTAATTAGGATGAAATTAAGAATAATTTTTTTTTATTAGTTCAAAATTTCAAAATGATTTTTTATGCAAGCAAGTAGATTTCTTCTAGGAAATGTAGTTATTAAAATTCTATTAAAAAATGTTCACATAAGTAAAATCAATAAGTACCCAATTAACACAAAAACGAGGATGATATCGTGTCGAATTCGTGGTGGATTCGCGAAAGTAGGTTTTCTCGAATGTAATTTTTTGGACTCGTGACGAATTCGAGGCAGGCTCGAGAAAATCAATTTTTTGCGAAAGCATTTTTTAATTTTTTTTTTCAACAATCCGAGAAAGCAAAAAATACTCGAATCGACAAAGAGCTAAAATCTCGATTCGCCAATGAGCCAAAATCGATAATTGCCAACGATCCGAGAAAGTAAAAATACTCGAATCCCTAACGACAAGTGACTCGCCTGGGAATTCGGATTCGTCGATCTATCGTCGCGAAGTATCACCGCGATAATATTATCATAGAAAGCGAATTCGTCTCGAATTCGAGGCGAATCCGTTGTGCTTATTGGGTAATCTCTATGAATTTTTTTTCGTTTGTTGTGCACAGTGGCCCAGAAACTTTTCGTAGAGAAAATCTCCTAGTCTCAATAGGTCATATTTTTCTCTGTGTAAACTCTCACCATTCCGAAGCATGCATTTTAGCTACTGAAGAGAATTAATATATTTGTTCAACTATTTTTCATAAGCTTTAGGCGAAATTTCGGTAGTAACTGCAGGATAAGGCTACTTAAGATCTAAGTACTTAACTGCTTAAAAGCAGATATCAACTACATAGGCCGCTTAAGTAGCTGCTTACCTAATTAGTGGTTGTGGGGTCAATGCTTCGGAGTTAAACGAATTGCTTTCCGATTCACTACTTGCAAGGTAGTCGGTAATTAACTAGTTAAAAGTTTTTTTCATTTCCTACATGGCACACAGTTAACTTCAAGCGAAAGTAAGGTGACACCATTGGTGTTAAGGGAAGTAAAATTAGGCACCGCGACCTTGAAAGATAATTATGGACTTTCAGTCGTAATAATTGAACATTAAACATTTATTCGGGAGGCAAATTCACACGAGCGCACGTAGAATGCGTGAGAGGGAGCACGAACACAGGTTTCCCATGGCATAACCAAAAATTGGTGCTCAAAATTAAATAAATGTGGGGTAAAAATGCTAGTCTCGGTGAAACGTTTGTAGCTAATGACGAAGAAAATAATGGCGTTCGAATTTAAGAAGGTCGCTCAAGAATACATATTAGAACATAAATAAAGTGGTTGTGGTGAATGAGCGTGTGGTCTCACTATGCGTGCAATAAATTGCGTACTCGTAGTTGGTGAGAAATTATATACGACCTCTTAAAACACTTAAATATTAGCGAAATTAGGCAGCTACGAGTAAAGGGTACAATTTAACAATGGGCAGCTAGTTTTGAGCACCCATATAGACATGCTCATAAATTGGCAGGGTGGTTAGTAAACAAGCTACAAACGGTGGACAAAATCAGAGTTAAATGAGTATCTATGTAGGTGGTCAAGGCATACACCGCTAAATAAGTAATCAAGGCAACGTGATTGCCCGATGTGAATTCCTGCACGTTCGCTTTCGCTTTTTTTTCGAAGCCAAAAAGTTCGCGTATCAAAAAAAAAAGCAAGGGGATATACTATACATATAAAGTATACATTTTCAAATAGTGCAAGTAAAATCAATGTTTCGTTTTTCACTTACAGTTAACATTTAAAGTTGCGGTCGCCTCCAACCGTTGCCCATCGTTCATTGCACGATTCCGTACGATACATTTATATTTGGCGCCATCGTCCTCGCGACGCGGTTGCAGCAACAGTGTTGCATTTGTGGGCTGGTCCTTTGAGCCGCCTGTACGAACGGTGGCCTGTAGTGGAGTATTGGTACCCTCGCGATACCAACTGTATGACAGTAAAAAGCGGTGAAGCAAATGCAGCGCAGTTGCGGTTGAAGCCACAAGGATATGAAACGAAAGAGAAAAAAAAAGAACGCAAGAAATTGAAAAAAATGTAATGAAACGAAATCAAGTAACAACTGGAAGTAGGTACCAGTAAATGAAAAATAAAATCAAGTACAATAATATTGTACATACATATATACATGTGTACGAGTATGTCAGCGTGGCACGAAAAACGTTGGCTGTTAATTTGTGTTCACTTTGAGTTTGGCTTTTTTTCTTGGCCTCGTCCGTGATTATTTCCTACTCGTTAGCTGCTTGCGCTTTTATGCGCCAGCATATGCAGTCATGCCGCAGTTTTTCTTGCCGCAATTCTTCGTGATTCTGTGCGCAATGCTTTTTTGTAAATTTTCTTTTTCGCTTTTACTTTCTTTTTGACTCTGTTTAATGCTAGCGCTGGTTTTTTGGCAGCCAACCACAATGAACTGTGTCGTAAATATTTGAGGATTGCAAGACAAGGCAGTAGTCGATGGCACATACTGTGGTGCACACATACATACATATGTACATTAGACTGCATCACTTTCCATACAAAAAAGTCGCAACTATTTTTCAATCGGAATTATAAAATTTAGTTTAAGTATTTTAAGACTTCCGCCAAAATATTTCGCAAAAATATTAAGATTAACGTGAGCTGAACCGATTTGAAAATACCTCCAAATATCGAGTTTTTTATAAATAAAATTAGTTTTTAGAAATATTTTTTCCAAAAAATCACCTCAGATGATAGAATAGTTTAAGCTTAAAAAGAAACGGAATTCAAATAAAGATACTCTTGATGCTTAATATTTTTCCGAAATATTTTGGCAGAGGTCTTAAAAAATAATAAATACGAGGGTCTTAGATGCAGAAATAAATTGTATGATTCCGATGGAAAAACCGCAATTTTTTTTTGGTGATGCACCCTAATGTAAGTACATTTTTGTATACATTTATATGTTTGTATACATATGTAAGTACATGCTTTTTGGCAGTCAACGCAGTGTTGAGCATTAAGAAGTTTTATAAGAATTTATTTCTTGCACTCAATGCTGGAAATAATAGTAAATTTGCCACCGCGACTAACACGGACACGAGATAAAATTAAAAGCACTGATGCAGCTGAAAAAAAAAACAATAACATAAGCAGTAAAAGGCAGAAAGCAGGCAAGAACGAGAGCGGCGATTAGATGAAGCTCTGTATAAATAGCAATAAAATAGAAAAATGTTGGCAAACAAATGAAACTGGGCCAATCATTTGCATCTAATTAAAAAATAGTTTCGCTGATAGCTGATAGCAAATCACGCTTTCGGTTTTTGTCTTCGAGTATTAATACATTTCGCAATTAAGGCTTAGGCTGACAAGCACACATAGCAAGTTGAAAGAAGGAATTGAGAAAAAAAAGGAATAAACAAATTGAATGAGATTAAAAAGGAGGAGGTTATATCAAGAAATAAACACTTTGACGTGCCAATGCTTCTCTATTGCCTCTGCTTATCAAGTGGGAGACTTGTATATTAAATATCCTAAATATACCATATCTACAGTTATTGTGTCTCAAAGAGAGAGAAAATCTAAGCCAGCTTACAATTTCAAGACAATAAGGCAAAACTTTTCGAAACTTACCAACTTTGAAATTTCATGAAGTGAGTGGTAGATATTTGAGTCATTGTGAACTAAAAAGAAGCATTAGCTGGCTCAACGTGTTTTGTTTGGAATATATACCTTTTTTAATATATATTTTTTTTACTCTTCCATTACCAGGAGAGACTTTTTTCCATTCCTCCAATTTAATTTTGGCTCGGTTGAAAGGAGGAGGAGAAGGCTCAAGCTATTCGTAAGTCTTATCAGTTTGTAGAACAACTAGTGGACTGCTTGTGTGAAGCCTCTGTGCCAGCCAGTACCCAACTCTCCTATAGGGCTTCATCATTAATCTTGCTCGAAGACTAGGTACTGAAAGGCTCAGATATTGAGGTAGAGCTTTAAAGTTAAGCATTTCATATGCATTCAAAACACTTTTTCTTTCAAAACATTTAGATATAGCTTTCCTTTTAAGTAGCAATCAACCGAGATAAGAAAGGACGAAAAGCCCAAAACGGCAACATTCTTCCCGATGTAATTTAAAATAGTTGGCCAGCAACATTTTTTGTGGAAAAGAAAACGCCATAGATAAACAGATCGCACATCCCTCAAAATGCTGAACGGCAGAGTGGCAGTAAACATTTTCCCAGAAGTTGAAGCTGTAGAAGCTATTTTCTGTCAGGACCTCTGCTAATTTCAAATTTAGGCTTCCAAAATTCTACAGCGGATTCCAAGTGGCAAATATCTAATCTGACAGGCAAGGGGCAATGAGTGCTCTGGGATCGCTTAAGCTGCGATCGAAATGTTTAACCTCACACTGACATTACTGGCAACTGCATGGCTGATGAATTAACTAGACTAATAGGAACCCAAGCGAAACGATCCTATTCCCATGGATGCATCGTAACGATAATTTAAACGTTTACCGAAAAAAATAACAATCATTTCTAATGAAATGATTCAGTGAGTTATCGTTTAGGTAATTATCAATTCCATTTTATTTTGGCATTTAACGAAAGAGAAATCCAATCTTTAACCCATGCATTTAGGCGCTAGGTTTCAACAGTGAGCTGACAATGGTTTATGAAGGATGTCGAAGTGAAATAAGCTCAGCATTTTCTTCCCTAAGGTTCGTATAATTGAATGGGTAAGTGAAGAAAAAACTACCAAACAAGACAAACTCTGCTCACAGAGACATTTCACAATGCGTTAGACGACAAGCCAGTTTGAGTGTGTTAGTATTTGCCGGGTTTAAAATGGATTTGAAACTTTATTATGGTTACCAATTAATTGCTCAGTGGGTGGTTTTATGATCAATTATCAATGTTAGAGAATTATTGCTTGAACCCATTGAAACAAGTAAGCCAATCAACTGTGTGTGACCTAAAAGAGGTTTCATATAGAAGTAGCTCCATACATGACCTTTACTAGGAATAAGAAAATATCCTCATGGAAAGTGTCGAAAAGTTTAAGTCTAAAATATGGTAAAGATTTCAACAAAAACAAAACAGGGCTGGCCTTAATCTCATGAGTAATCTGTAATCGGTTTCCAAAGAAATTTTATCGCAACTTGAATTCTTGAGATGGCCGTTGCTGCCGCGGTGGCTGAATGGTTAGATGTGCGTACCACCACTCCGAAGGACCTGGGTTCGATCCCTGGTTCAAGCAACATCTAAATTAGAATAAGTTTTTTCTAACGGCGGTCGCCCCTCGGTAGACAATGGCAAACCTCCGAGTGTATTTCTGAGGATAAACTCGTCCAAGCACTAGCAAATGTGTAAGCGCAAAATATTTATTATATTTTAAATTCCAAGAGGGTTAACCTTCGCGATGCCACAAAGGATTTGATGATTCGAATTAATTTGCAAAATGCGGACTAACCCAATTCTAATATTCGCATTGTTTTTCAATATTTTAGATCCTCTACGATGTTTCTTTTTACTTTCAACTTCTTAATTTCCAAAAAAACTATCTGCAAGCACTTGCATCTCTCATTATCAACTGAGTACACTGTAAAAAAATCGTTCTTAAGATTTTAATAAATGTCTGTAAGCCTTAAATTTTCGATTAAACCTCTTTAAGTGTGTATTACGAGTATGTATGTATGCAATTCAAGCCATTAAATTCTTCCAAGAATCCAATACATTTTCACTTAACCACTTTAACGTGGCAACGAAAGCTGAGAACAGGTAAAGTGGCGCTAAATTATTTAAACTTGAAGGAATTAAGTGAGTTGTGCAAGAGAAATGAACGTACGCTGATATGTATGCCTATACATATGTATGTATGTAGGTATGTATGCACATTTAGCTCGTTAGCCTGTATGTAATGATTACCCACTTCGCGTTGCTCACCGTTGGTCGTACACTTGAGCGCTCAATTGCACCTCTTCAGCGCGGATTAAGGACATTTGCATTTGGTGCTACTTAAAAAAGAGAATGCACATACACATGCACAACTACATAGCTACGTACATACATACATGTGAATGAGTGAATTAACTGGGCAGTCAGCCTGGCAACCAGGCAACTGGTCGGTTAGTAGCCTGCATTTAATGGCAGTGAAAATCCTTTTAAAAATTTCGTAACCGCTGGCAGCGATGGCAGCAGCACAAGCGACCGAGGATAAGGCATTCAATTTAAATAAATTTAATTTTAAATTAATACGGTATTATTGCCGCCCACTACGCATCGCTGCTGCCTCTTTCATTTGTACTGGTTCGTATGCGGATATGACTCGACGTTCAGCCATTTGCTGCGTTGCTGGGCAGCTTGGGCAGACATCCTGCTATAAGTACTTGGCTATGAGCGCGTACATACACACTTACATTTGTACAAAAAAATCAAGCTCTATGTACTTACGTTATCGTTGGATCAGGCGAACCGCCAATACTGCTGCACGTCAGCTCCATTTTCACATCCTCGGTGGCGACGGCTATATTGCCGGGCGAAATGACGGGCGGATGTGGTGGTGTGAGGACGGTTAAGTTGTAAAACTCTTGATGGACATCGGCGCCCGTACCTTTCGCCTTAATGCGACATTCGAAGCGGCCATTGTCGCGATTGTATGAGGCGTTTTTAATTTGCAAATCGTAAATGCCACGCTCCGGACGGTAATCGGGTCTGGAATGAGAAAAAAGAAGAAAAGGAATTGGAGAATGAAAAAAATTTTACGAAAAATTTATGTAGATAACTGTTCCGAGGAGAAAAAGGAAATTATAAAATATTTTAGTGATGGGGTGAAAGGGTGAAACATTGAAACAGATAGGAAGAAAGAAATACAAATAAATCTATGTGTATTGAAGAAATGAAGAAATTAAGTGAAAAAAGTTGTGACTACACAAATTAAAAATGTTAAAAGCATCAAGTGGGATGTTGGCGCTGCGAAAAAAGTGCCTATACAGGCAGATTACAAAATTGAATTAAATGTAATTAAAAGAAATCAGTGTGCGCAAACGCTCACTCATTTATTTAAACAAGCAACTTTTTCCTCGATTTTTTCGGAACACTTTTTGATTTTCCGGCTTAAGCGGATTAAAATGCGCGACGTTGATGCAATAACAAATAATAAAGACAAACAAAAATCATAAATAACAATTTTGTAAATTTTTTCATAGTAAATTGAGTTGTTGGAAATCACGAATGGCTGAAAGGATTTATTTGGTAAAATATTACTTATGAAAAAATATTTATCAGATGTTAAAGTTACAAAAAAATTAACGCGGCCGAATCCACGCTTTTCCATCAAAGTGGCACATATTTTCTTTAGAAAGCTTAACAAGTATGGCGAACACTCCCGATTAACGGGTCTATTCTACAGTGGTAACAAAATTTACCCTGGTATCAAAATTTTGCTTTCAGTAAATTTTGTACTATCTCCATGCTACACCCGAATTTCGACAAAACTTCATAGCTGAATTGCTGATTGGATTAAATTGTTACCAAGTACTTAGAATCGCGCTTGCAAGCAATGGTGCTAACTTTCGGTAACAAAATTTCCCGGCCACAAAATGTTCGGTAACAAGCATAAGGGGATCTTTAACTCACTAGTTTCGTATAATGGGTCCCACTCCAACTGCACGATCTGAGGTTTTTACTTTAACCAGGGACTGTAACGGTTATGATCTTTATAATAAAAATCATAATTTAACCGTTATTTTTATATTTTTATTTTTTCGATCAAAAAATTATCGTTATTTTTGATATTTATTTTTTCGATCATAAAAGATTTAAATCGGTCATAAAAAAGCAGTCTCCGGTTAAATATTATCGAAATAAATGAAAATCAAACAATAACGATTATTTTGTATCGAAAAATAAAAATCATGATATTCAACGATTATTTTCGATCCCTAACTTTAACTGATTTTATTTGGTAAAGTTATCGGTTATCAATATCAGTTATTGATTATTGACTTCGCAAGTTTATCGGTCATTGGTATTGTTGTTATTATAGTTATCTTTATTATTATCGCTGCATGTAATATCGATAACCGATAACCGATAACCGATGCCGCTATCGTTCTTTTATAGTTATCGATATTGCTATTAATAATGGCATATTTTCATCGTGGCCGTCTCTGCAGCTATCGTTCGATATCGTTATTAATGTCTTCGGTTTTAGCCTCATACTCATCGTTTTTCTAAGTAATTGGTTATCGGCTTATAATTTCAGACATAGTTATCGATCTTGAACGATTCAAATTCAGTGCAAAGAACAATTTGATTTTAATGTTATGTTTTTCGTTTTCCACGTTATTTTTGTGACAGTCATCGATAAGTTATCAACATCGTTACAGTAATCGGCTGCGGTATCGATTGAGTAGTTAAAATATCACTCCCAATAACTTGGGTGGTTTTCAGCGATAAGTGATTATCTGATAGAAATTCAGCAATTGTTTCAAATCTTTTGGGAATCAAATATAAATCCACACAAATAATCCAAAATTTAGTGAAAAATAACTCTCCAATAGTCATTTCCCGCTAAACTGCAGAAAGCACTCCTTATGTCTAGACAAATTCAAGAGTTACTCGCTCGTTCCCTTATTCACCCATTCACTCTTTTATCCTTCACTCTTTCCGTCTTCACACCTCACCATGCTTCTCATCAACATAATTTTTCAAGCGCATAAGTTTGCGCTAAACTTTTTGAAGATTAACATTTTGACTTGCTATTCGGAGAGAAAGTTAAATTAACGACCTGCGCTACAATGGCGCTGGTAATGATTATAAAAAGCGCTTTTTGTTGTCGTTGGGGTGCGCTATGCGCGCCAAGAAAAGTTTTGGCAACTTTGCACTTAAAAGTTATTTATACAAAATGTCAACTCCTCTACTCTTGCGGTTATGACAGTTTATGTGACAAATAACACTGTGTTACAAAAAAACAAAAAATCAAATTACTTGGGATCAGACCTCAAAAAAGGGGTTCGGGATGAAAATCTAAGAACAACCTCATACTTGGAATGGGCGTGGCACGTCAGATTTTTTTTTTATAGCGAAAAAACCGTTTTTCGGTTGTTTTTGCATAAAATACGCTGTAACTTCGTCATTTC
>JAPVRG010222742.1:0-20592 GCA_029783565.1 Rhagoletis cerasi | reverse complement strand
AGCATTTTGCCAAAAAATGCGATGCATTTTCCATACGAATGCTAAAATGCTAAATGCTAAAATGCTAAATGCGTGCTGAGCATGAACGCCATATAAGGGCATAATCTCTTCGCCTGAAAATATGCCGCGTAGAATAGAATTTAAGCGCCAAAAAACGCTCAAAAATTAATAACATGCTTTTAATTTTTTTGAAAGCAAAGCTAATTTTAGCGTTACATTTGTATTAGGAAATAGGACTGCTAGTGTAATGAATTATTTTTTTATATATTTTATTATTTTATTATTTTGTATGTTTTAATATTATATTTTTTAATATTTTTAAAATGTTATATTTTAAAATAAGTATATATACTTTTTTATATTTTATACTTTTTTATATTTTATACTTTTTTATATTTTATACTTTTTTATATTTTATACTTTTTTATATTTTATACTTTTTTAGATTTTATACTTTTTTATATTTTATACTTTTTTATATTTTATACTTTTTATATTTTATACCTTTTTATATTTTATACCTTTTTATATTTTATACCTTTTTATATTTTATACTTTTTTATATTTTATACTTTTTATATTTTATACCTTTTTATATTTTATTTTTTTTTTGTTTTTTATATACATTTTATTTGTTTTTTTTTTCATGGACCGAAAATAATCGTTAAATATCATGATTTTATTTTTCGATCAAAAAATAATCGTTATTTTTATTTTTATTTTTTCGATCAAGAATAATCGTTAAAATTGGATTTTTTATTTTTTTTGTCGTTATTTTGGATTTTTATTTTTTTCGATAATTTTTAACCGTTATACCGGATACTGATTTGTTATCACCGATTTAAATCTTTTATGATCGAAAAAAATAAAAATAAAAATTAACGTTTATTTTTTGACCGAAAAAATAAAAATCATAAATAACGACTATTTTTTGATCGAAAAAATAAAAATGATAAAATAGCCACTAAATTTGATCGAAAAAATATAAATCAAATTTTAACAGTTTAACTATAATTTTTTTTTAATAAAAATCATAACCGTTGCGGTCCCTGGTTTTTTTATTTCCTTATTTCGTTTTTCATTTTTATTTTTGTTTTTTTTCAAATTTTTTCTTATATTTTATTGATTTTTTTTGTATATATATTTTTTATATCTTCATAGGGTTTTCACATTTTATTTGTATCTGATTTTCTGCTTTTCAAATTAAGTTTTTTTTTATTCTTCATTTAGTACATAATTTAATTCCCTTTGCTCTTGCATTGTTTTCCAAAGCATACATCAATGTCTGACATTTTCACAGTGTATAAGTTTAAGCTGTCACAACAAATTCGCAACATTTTGTAATCTGACTATGAAAAAAACTTAGGCCGGTGAATACACCAATAAATAAACAAACAAACAGTGATTGCAGCACGCGATCTCCGCCATTTCATACACGAGAGAACTTACGAGTTCCCACGCACTTACATACACACACATACGAATACTCATCCCCCCATTCACTCGTTCGCCCAGCCGAGTACGTGCCACCGGGCTGCCCGCGCGCATTTCCTGTTTTATTTGTCGAATACATACCCGGTACATGCGCGGTAGAGAGGTAAATAAACATACAAATGTATTCCACAAATGCCAATACACCTGTATGCACATACATTGTAACTCTGTATTAGCACCGGCAGTAGTAAGCAGTACTTACTAAGCACACATTGCGTATTTGCCAATAGCTTTCTGTTTTTTTGTTGCTCCTTACAATCCTTCTCTTTCGGCATTTACATGTGCGATATTCGTTGACAGTGTCAGAGCCACTGTTGTTGCTTATTGTCGCTTTCGTTGTGAATACATTGGGAATTCGTATGTAGATATCTTACCGTTGTCACGCTTACCTTTGTTGTTTTTACAACTTTGTTGTAGATACTTTGTACAATGTTACAATGCAATGTTTAATCAATATTGATCAATTTGTCGAATAGTAGGGGGAGATAGGGACTTTGTTTGATGGTAGGAGCAGACCTTGAGTTTGAGACGTGAGTTGTGTCACCGTTGGTTTTTTGATTATTCGTTGAAAAAAAAAAAAAGAAAAATGAATACTACTTAACTTAAAAGTTATAGTTTGCAATTTATTTTTCTCGGTAATCTTCTTTTCTTTCCTTTTCTTTCGAAAATCTTTGTAATACCAAAGAAAAGTTACATTTCTCACAATGTTTTCACTGCGTTCGTAGGCATTTGTTCTGCTGTTATTTTTCCAATCACTAATTTTTTTTTATCTTTCTATTGGTGTTGCTGTTGCTTGACCTCCTTTTTCAGCACTTAAGCAGGCCAAACCAGAGAGCAATGTTAATTTGTTCGATTACTGTTGAATTTGATTATGTATAAGCATACGAAAATACAGATAGTGATATTGACAGTCATCGATGACGTTTATTACATCGATAACTTATTATCTCCTATCATCGTTTATGATAATCAATACGAATTTGTAGCGAAAATTTTAAATACCGGCAACGATAACCATAGTGATATCGACAACAATGTCGAAAAATTAATCGATAAATTGGTCGATGAATACAAATGCTTACATTAATAACTAGGTTTGTAAATTAACGATAAGTATATCGATAAAAAGCAATTATGGATATAAATAATTATATCGATTACTTTTTATAAAGATATCGATAGAAAAATGGAATATATTTCGATAATAATATCTACTATATATGTAAATATGTGTCGATAAATTTTTAAATCGTTAAAAATAACGGATACGCTTGCCCTCGAACCAGTTTCTGTTTTCACTTACTATTTTGATCTGGGAAAGGGTCTTAACGTTTACAAGGAACAAACTTTATTTATGACTTCTTGTTCACTTGCCACGTCTTCACTAGGCTAACAAGATCATAGGATTTATGTAATAATAATCAACTGCAAATGTACTGCGCATGAAAATCATCTGAGCAAAAAACACTAGGAATGCCAATTCGTTTCTGAAGCTTCTGCGGGGAAAAAGAAATCCATTCACGAAATGCGCTTCTATGATGACTTGGATGGGAATGGCTGATGATGAGATTAACGAAATCACTACAGAGTTACAGAATGCTCTTCTTTTGTATGCGATTTTTGTCAAAAAGTCATTGTCACGTCACCTAAAGTGGTATTTTTTTTTGGTAAAGGGCCTTTCGCAATGTGGAACTTTTTCCGACCGAAGAAGGCGTTACATTTTTTTAATTATTCTAAAGCGCGTGCTGCAATCCTGAGGCCCATTTACGCTCGGTGTCAATGTTAATAAGAAAAATTTGCCAACTCTTCTGTAGTGAGCAACCGCAAGTGGCCGCTGAGAGACTTTTTACTCGCAAAAAGTGACTTTGTTGTGGGTCAAATGCGTCATTGAACTGTACTTTTTCGAGCAGGAAAAAAGAACCGCCCTAACTTTCTTCTAAGCGCCATGCCGCTAGGATTAATGACTTTATGGTCTGAAATTGAAGATTTTGATCTGGACGAAGGTATGGGTTTAACAAGACACATGCCACACAGCGCAAGAATTTCCTAGATTCGGTGATGTGGCTTCTCCACCAAGATCGTGCGATTTAAAGCCTTTGTATTTCTTTTTTTGGGGCTATGCGAAAGACTCGTTTTTATGTGAAAAATCTCACAACTTTGAAGCAAGTTATGACCGAATTATTGTCAAAATCGAAATTCAAATATTCGTCACCTCAAATGCAAAAGGCCGTAATAAAAAATCCAAAATTCACTTTTTGATTGACTAAATATTTTTATGCATAAGGACGAAAAGGTATTGAAAATGTCCTTTTAAAATTTTATCCTTGAATACCCTTGAAGATTCGCAATATTTATTTTTGAAAAAACTATACGTTAAAGACTAATAAACACATCATCGAATTTCATCCCTTCCACTTCATTAGGTTAAAAAAATAAGATTACTAAAAGGGCATTTTCAATCCCTATTCGTCCTTGTGAAAAAATTTCTGCAGAATTGTCTCGTTCATATTTTTTATTCTACATTGCACAGAATTTTTTAAATAATTTTTTGAATTATTCATACTTTCAAAGTCCTTCAAAAAAAGTCCTGACGTCAGCTAGAAAAACTAAAAACGCAGTTTTATTGCATTAGGCCCCTAGCTTCGTGAGTTTATTGATTTTTTCGTGTTTTTAATTTTTTTGATATTTGTCGCACGGTGTTGTGAAGCATTTCATCGAATTATAAAAAATGTTGTTGGTTTTGGATGATTTTTTCCGACAGGGTGGCAAGATGATTTACTTTGGAACGAATTTCCGTCATCCCGTGTCAAGTTTGGTTTGGAGACAAACCGGTTTCGGGGTTGTGCCATCTTCAGTGTCATTTTTCGTTCTGTAAGAACAACGCCGAAACCGGGTTGTCTCCAAACCAAACTTGACCAAGGGATGACGGAAATTCGTTCCAAAGTAAATCATAAAAAATTTTGTTAGTTACGGCTTTTTGCATTTCAGGTGATGATATGGAGGTCCCTTCATTTGTATGGCAAATGCAAAAGTGTGTAAGAGCCGAGCCAATTGTTTTATTCTTTTTATTGAGTATTCTGGGAGCTCAGTAAGAAATATTTACAACCTTTACGCCATATGTTTTCTGCTTAAATAAGTCTTATTTTATTTATTTTTTTTATTGTGCTGTTGTCTCGGCCAAAAAAAAAGTTCTATTGTTAACCCACACTACAGTCAGGTGAAAAACTTCCGTGCACAATACATATGTATGCACATTAGGGTGGTCCAAAACGTATTGGAAAAGGTAAAGTCAGAAATTTAATGCTCTCACGCCCTACGATTGTTCTATACCGAAAAAAATTATACCCCTGTTTTTTTTTATTTTAAAATAAAAATATATTTAGAGGTCGATCAAAGCGCTCAAAGTTTCCCATGTATTTTGTATGGAAAAAAAGACTTTTCGTAGAAATGGCATAGTATCCATGGAAATCAAAATTTTTCAATCTGAAAACCCTGCTTCTGTTCAAAAGACTTCAGAGAATAATGCCCAATTGTTTATTTAAACATTTTTTTAATGTGGAAAAAATAGTAAGAAATAGTTTTTAACGCTTCTTTTTGTATTTTTGATTTTTTTTGGGATTTTTCGGAGACCCTTTAAAAATAGTTTAAATTAAAAAAGGTTTAAATAAACAATTGGGCATTATTCTCCGAATTCTTCTGAAGAGAATCACAGTTTTCGGATTGAAAAATTTTGATTTTCATGGATTCTATGCCATTTCTACGAAAAGTCTTTTTTTCCCTATACAAAATACATGGGAAACTTTGAGCGCTTTGAGCGACCTCTAAATATATTTTGATTTTAAAATAAAAAAACAGGGGTATACTTTTTTTTCGATATAGAACAATCCTAGAGGGTGAGAGCATTAAATTTCCGACTTTACTTATTTTGGACCACCCCAATGTACATACAATGCACATAAGTGATTTTCTGTCTGTTGTGATACAAATCTACATTGTTATTTTCCCATTTGTTTTACCTACAGTGCTTGGTAACTTATTTGCTATTTGTTCAGTATCTGGGTTAGCGGGTGAAGTTTTGGGCATTCGCTGCTGTTTATTTTTTACCTACAAGCACAAACATTTTTACACAAAAACAAAAAAAAACCAATTGTAAAGCGTCTAGAACATTTGGCACGCAATATAAATACTGATTCACTAATAGCAGCGTTGATATGCAAACAAAAAATTGTAGCAGTAAATATTAATGTGCATTTTGTTCTTCGTAGATTACTAACCGTGAATTCTGTTAAATATTTAGTTTCGACACACTTTTTACCGTCATGCAGCTTAACATTGTTCAAATTATGCTGGTTCCCGTATTTGAACACATTTTCCACGCGCTTCAAATACATGGGTTAATAAAATATGCATATGTAGTTATAAATGTTTCACTATGCTATCGATTTTTAAATCAACAAGGGACAGCCGATACGGAAGTAAATTCTTCAGATAAACTCGCGCATCAAATTCTTATAACACAAAAAAGTATGTTGCTAAATGTGGAATGCTAAGCCTTTGACATAAGCGTAGTCTATTTTAAGGCGCATTAAATAAAAACTCGTTAAGTGCCTGCCTACAAACTGCATAATTTTTAGCTATTTCTACCTCGTCTCGCACACCAATCACTTGCCCTTGAACTGCATGTAACCACTTGCATCATATGTATGCAGCTTTAAGCCAATGCTAGCGCACAGTAGCCAACAAAAGCAAACTGACAATGACCTTTTAGTTATTTTATTTTTAAATTTGTTCTTAATTTTTTTTGTGTAAGCTTGGCCAGCTTGTTAGGCAATTTTTTCCGCCTTTTATGATTTTTGCTATACTATTTTTATATTCTATGAAACTACATGCGTTCAGCGTTGCATTTTTTCTCGATAGACGTTTATTTTTTTAGACTTGCTGGGTGAAATTGGACATTCAAATTATTTTTTGCTGGGTAAGTGGGCTTTCATTCTTCACCATCTATCCTTTCGTTTTTTTTTAATTTGTTTTTGTACGCGTACTGTGCCGGCCGCCGTATCATAGTTTCTTTCATTCCGCATTCGCGTTTGCGGGAAAAATGCAATTATGCGCTTAAATTACGTAGAAATGTCGCTCTAACTGAGCTTTAAGTGTCTTGCAGGGTGGCGAAGCCTTGAGAATTTATATATAGGGAATTCACAAGATGTGCTAAGCGTCGTGATGTCTTAGATTCTTAAAATTTCTATGTGCAATACACAGCCACAAAAAAAGTTTTGGCAGAGCCCTACGCTAGTCAATTTCGAAGTATTTTCCCCCCGCTGATTCCGAATCCGAGTTCACAAGTGTGAAATTGGCTAAATTAAAAAAATAAATGCTCAGAAATACTAATTGATGTCAAAACGTCGTCTTTTTTCTTTGCCGATACTAAAAAAAATTGAGCCAATTTGACGGTCCAGACTTCGGTTTCGGAATCACCGGTGGGAAAAGATACGTTGGAATAGACTAGCGTAGTGTCTCGGCCAAAACGTTTTTGTTTTTGTGTGTGCCTGTGATATCGGTTAAATAGTTTTAGGGGATATATAACTACACCGAAATGTTTTTGAACTGATAGAAAATATATAATTAGCTCTTATCATACGAGGCGAATCTCTTAAAACTATTTTTACTGGGGATGTGCCGGGTAGAAATTTCGCCGGATTCCGGATGTCATGTAAAAAATAAGAGCCAAATTCGGATATCCGGTAGACTACTGTCCCTAATGAATTTCACAATTTCACTGGGTTTTTGGTGAACTTATTCGAAATAATAAATCAATTGCCATGGAGAAACCAGCATGAGTATGTGAAAAATACCGAACTCTAGTGAAGGCTTCTGTTGATGAGCAAGCTTACGAGGATATTTCGCAATAAAAAAATAAAATAAATATTTGGATTCCGGATATCTACCAGATAACCGACACATCCCTAATTTTTCTTGTAATTTTACATATACAAATTTTAAGACGAAGACATTACGTCGCTTAACGCGTCTTGTGAATCCCCTAATAGTGTATGAAGTGGCCTAATAAAAAATGTAGGTATCTGGAAGTGAATTAAAATAGAGAATTCTTTTTTTAAGTAAACATTCACATAAATTTCAATTCGGATATTCTGAAATAGTTTAAGCCTTCGAATTAGAATCTGACGCAAATATTCGTATTTGTATCTAATATTAAAAAACAAAACTATAAATAAAAATATAAAATAAACAAATAAATAAAATTTATAAAAAAATTAAAAGTAATTAAAAAGTAAAAATCAAAATAAAATTAGAATGAAAAAAATGAATTGAAAAAGATAGAAACATAAATATGTACAGACAATTTTTTTATATAGAATAAAAATAATTTAAAATATAACAAAAAAAATTTAAATAGAATAAAAAAGTTTTAAACAGAATCAAAAAAATTTTTAGAGTAAAAAAATCTGGAATAGAATAAAAAAATTGAAAAAAATATAAAAAATTGAAAAAAAATAAAAAAAAATTTAAGTAGAATAAAAAAATTGGAAATAGAATAAAAAAATTAGAAATAGAATAAAAAAAATTTACATAAAGTAAATGAAAATTTGATATATGTATATAGTGATACAAAAATGGGATAGAGTAAAAAAAATAAAATAATGAAACAAAAAAATAATGAAAAAAAATTAAAAGAAATAAAAAATAACAAAAATTAAAAGAAATAGAAAATAACAAAAATTAAAAAATTAAAAATTATAAGAAATTAATAAAAACCAAAAGAAATTAATAAAAAACAAAAGAAATTAACAAATAAAGGAAATTTAAAAACAAAAGCAATTAAAAAACTTATAAAAAAAATAAGGAAAAAAAATAAAAAAATTAAAAAAATACATAAAAATATAAAAAATACATAAAAAATATTTAAAAAATTTAAATAAACAATGTAATAAAATAAAAAAATTAATTAAATAAAAAATCAATGATTAAATTAAACAAAAAAATTAGTTTAAATGAAAAAACAATTTTAAATTTTTAAATTTTAAATTTTTAAATTTTTAAATTTTAAATTTGTAAGCTCAATAATTGTAAACGTAAGGTTAGGATAACTAGTTATGTCACGATAAATTTAATACGTAAGAAATGCAACCGTGTGAATACGAATAAAGACCCTCTGGTGGCACTTCAAATAGTAACTGCCACCATTACTGAGAAAATATCCAACGCAAGACTTGTTCTTATACATTTTAAATTTTTAAATTTTAAATTTTTAAATTTTAAATTTTTAAATTTTAAATTTTTAAATTTTTAAATTTTAAATTTTTAAATTTTTAATTAAAATTTTTAAATTTAAAATTTTTAAATATTTTTAAATATTAAAATAAAAAAAAAATAAAAATAAAAAATATCAAAAAAAAAATAAAAAAAGATTTAAAAAAAAGTTAAAAAAGATTTAAAAAAAATTTTAAAAAAATTAAGAAAAAATTAAATAAAATTAAATAAAAAATTTTGAATCAAAAATAATTTACAAAATTTTAAGTACAAAAATATAAAAATCAACATCTTGAAACTAATTTTATTTTATATCCTTTAAATCTCTTTGCAGGATATCGCCGCCTACATTAAGAAGGAATTCGACAAAAAATACAATCCCACATGGCATTGTATTGTGGGCCGAAACTTCGGGTCGTACGTCACACATGAGACGCGTCACTTTATTTACTTCTACTTAGGCCAAGTGGCAATTTTATTATTTAAGAGCGGTTAAAAACAATAACAACAAACAACAAAATACAACTTACACACGTAGACACACATGGAAAATTTACAAAAAACAAAAAACAAGTGAAATTCATAGTAAATAAAGAGGAGGAAAAATGGCAAAGCAACAAAAATTACAGCATCAGTAAAATTAGCAGTCACAGTAACAATCAACAATAGAATGGAGAAAAATCTACAACTGAGCAGAGCAGCGCAGAGGCATTAAAAAAGCGGGGAAATGGCAATGGCAAAATAACACGTTCCACAAATTGGTGTTGAGTGCTGTTAAATTCGACTTCACAATGTTAATTAGCGGCGAATTTGAGCGGTGAAACAGCGAAAGGAGTATGCAATCTAAGCGATGGCAGAATAAAGCAATTAACACTTAAATAATGAGTGCAAAATGCCAACCAATTAGCTTGGTTGAAAATTTGTTGCCGCGTTATGCTGAAACCTCTTTTGAAGCCATTTTGAACTTTGCATAACATACTTTCGTACTTTAGCCTATATTTAGAACAATTTCACACATTAAGGAAAGAAATTCGCTGGCCCTAAACGCGAATGCGTGCTTGTGTTATGTGGAACTTAAGCTTAAGGCAGCCTAGTTACTTAATTTCAACTATAAGCAGCATTAAAAGTCATATCTAAGCCGTTCGAACCGGGGTGTGAATTCGTGTTGTGGAACCTAATTTAAAATACTGAAGTTGGATCGTGGAACTTAACTTCAAAGTCTGCCTAAATGCTACATTTCCGTTTTGGCGCATTAAAAAGCGGACTGGCAAAGTTTAATGCGGATAAGCAAGGATATGGATTGTGGAACCTAAACTGAAAGCGCTCCTAAATGCTGCTTTTCCGTTCGACGTATTTTAAATTAAACACTCGCAGTCTGGTGAACAATGGTATGAGCTTGGATTGTGGAACCTAACTTGAAAGTTATCCTAAAGTCGCATTTACGTTTTTGTAGTAACCTGGAGCTGCATAGTTTTCTAATCTGGAAAATCTGTCTAAATGATTCGTTTCGTCTGCAATATATTTCAATTTATACGCAAGCAGAGCTACCCACATGCTGACGGTTGGGGACTGTGGAACGTAAGTCGTTGAAGCAGTTAGAAACTAGGTTCCCAATGAAACTCCACACAAAATTCCACGTTGGAGTGGATGTGGATAATCCATGTTATTTTTCAAGCTCATCCCATATACATAAGATCTGCCGCAAGATTACACCATTTAGAAATTCACCATTTCGAGGACTTGACAACAAAAACAATAACAAATTCTCTACTACTTTTACGTGCACAACACCCAAAACACACCTCACACCCCAACATACAAAAACAAGCAAAAAATGTTTTAAGGGAAAAATTTCGCAGATTCAGTAAAATATGCAGAAAATAGAAAAACAAAACAAAAACAAATCTCAAATGGTATGATGGAAAATTTAACATTTTATGCGTATTTGTATTAGTAATATCAGCAAGCAACAACAGCAAATTATATATATATACACATATATATTTGTTAGTCTAAGTAACAAGAAAAATGAAAATCGATAAAAAAAATATTGCAAATTGCGTACACAACACAAACAAAAAAGCATAAGAAATGCTATGAGGAAGAAGCAGGGGAGGATGAAGAATTCGGAACAAATGAAAAAACTAAATAATTCTATAAAACTGGATCAAATTTGAAAAAATTTTATGCAAAACAAAAAAGTTAGAAAATTATAAAAGACATAACTAAATATTTCCATCCACAATTATAATTGAGTATATAAATTGAAGAAAGATCGAGAGTAGGCAAAGAGCGCGCGCGTTAAGCCGACCAACAGGCGTAGGAATGAAATCCATTAGAAAATGTTGACAAATGTGAAGAAATAACAAAAAAACATGAACTCTAGCAAATACAATATAAAAAAATGCAACCAACAAGCGAGCAAACGAGCACAACACTCTTTAAAACACCTTTTTGTGAACGCATATAGTAGCAATAATAACAACAGCAACAACAAATAAGCAAGCAAGTTTGGATGCAAAATATAAAAGAAAATAGCAAAAGTTTGCCGCTGTTGCTGGCAGCCAAATAGCAGCAGTAAAGCGGTGCAGCAGCAATGCAGAAAGTCGAATGTTGCTAAGCAGTCGATGTTACCAGCAGGCCACAGCGACATCAGCAAATCAAGACCAGCGCATACTAGGCTATATAAATTCGATTTAATCATATTTTCTTCTGTGAAATTTCTCTTTATGCTTTTGTGTTAAATAAATTGTAACTTTTTTATTTTATTTGTAAAACGAAAAGAACAAGAAAACTGGTTTTATGTGTAAAAACAAACAAACTTCTAATATGTACTTCATGCATAGTCATCTAAATGCCATTATACTGCAATATTGAACCGGTGGTTGTATGAGGATATTTTTTATTTAATTTTTTCCCTACTTTGAAAATTTTTAAGCGATTTGCGTTCAAAAAATAAACTTAGTTTTTATAAAAAAAATAATTGAATTTTTTATGTTGAAACTATTTTTGTTGCGTTAAGTTAAGAATCCAGCTCTCATGAAAAACAAAAAATTCATATAGAAAACGCTACTTAAATCAGTATGCAGCTCTCAAGAAGCAAAATGCTTATTTCTTCAGGAAAATTTACAACACGACCAAATACATTTTTTCAAGCAACAGAAATAATGAAAAATATTTCTTGTAATTTCTCTTGAGAGCTCTGCCGAATTACGGCTTCCGTGATTGAATGATGACTCGTTTCGAGCCGAATGAAAAAAAATGGCAGCTGTTTTTCCAATAGAAATTAAATTGAAAAAGCAGACTCGTTTTCGAGTGCCGTAATCTCAATATGAATTTTTGAATCGAGTTTCATTCGATCACGTATGCTGTGATTCGGGCGCTGGACTCTTAAGCTTTAGCAAAAAAGGATCTTGATGGAATGTGTATACGTTTTCGAGAAGGTTTTACTTTTTATTATACCCAATTTTAGTACGCATTTTTCTCATTTGCTTCAGCTTCCGGATGTCGAGGTCTACTCCTTTTTCCAATTGGTATAAATTCAAAAAATAACGATTCACAAGAAATTGCTTTTGGACAGAAAACTTGGTTTTACTGAGCTAAGAACTACAAAATAGAAATATTTAGTTATAGCAAAGAAGTTTGTGAAACAAAACCATATACATACATATGTATGTTAAAGGAAATAAAGTTTTAGAAACCTTTAAAATTTTTCTTTTTTGAAGTAACTTGTTTGCGGCATCTAAATGATTTTTTACTAAATGTTGAATTTTATTATCTTTTTTTATATTTAAATTTTTTAGATTTTTGACTTTTTGCTATCAAAATTTTTATTTTTAATTTTATTTTTTATCTTATTTTTTATTTTTTAAGTACTAACCCCCTAATTCATAAAAAATAAAGAAGGCTTTAACTGCTTTATAAATCGAAAAGGTCACTTTATAGAGCACTTTAATTTTTTTTTATGAATGGGTTAATTTTTATATTTTTTAATTTTATATTTTTGTTTTTATTTTCATATTTTTATTACACTTATTTTTTATATTTCCAATTTGTAATTTTTTCGCTTTTAAATTTTGTTTTCAAAACTTCCCTTTATTAAAAAAAAATACCACTAAAACCATTTATAGTTGACTTTTGCTAAGAAAAGAGAAATAAATAGCAAAAATTCACTAGCAAAATTGTGTGCAAATTCTTTTGTGCGCTGTTGCCAAACAGGTATACAAAATTTGCATAATTTAAAGCAAATAAAAATGTGTTTACTTAGATTTAACTTATGTATGTATGTACTTTTTAACAAAAAAATGTATACATGTGTAATTAATGTACATTTTGTAATTTGTGTTCTACTAAAAACGAAACACAAAATTGCAAACTCACTTAAAATGCATATTTGTAGAGCTGTTCTATTTATATTTTCTATTCGAAAAAAAAATTAAAGCGCAACTGCCCAATTTCGCCTCAAAATACTACTTAATTTAATTCCAATTAAATTGTAAAATACAAACAAAATTGCCTGCGAGTTGTTACACAAAAACTTTCCACAAATTCTGTATTAAGCGTTTTCCTTAAAATTATGTGGCTGCAATTATTTGTGCCCAGTATGCATATTGTATGAAAAGAAAGTAAATTAAATACCTACGCTATCATTACTAATTGTACTTTTTGCACGCATCTCCTCACAAATCGCCAATTTCATACGTTTTTTAATAAACTTTTTTTGTACATTGTAATTTTCCAAACAAGAAGAATTTTCCTTTTTCCTGTTATTAAATTGTAGTATAAAATTTAATGATGTAAAAGCATAAAAATGAAATGATAAATTCAAATACACACACACTTAGCTTTCTACCTAAAATTCTTTTCGCGTATTGCTAATACAAGAGAAGAGGCAAAGAAGAAAAAACAAAATATATAAAATAAAAAATAATGAAAAACTTCGTAGTATAATTAAATATACATTTTATGTAAATGTTTATAAATTATAAAAAGAAATAAAATGAAGATGCGATAAAATAAAAATCTCTAAAGAAAATCTACAACTTTTTGTTTTTGAACTATGCTGCTTGCTGTCTTTCTGCATTTCCTTTACTACAATTTTCGCTTTTTAAGCAAGGGAACGATTGGCCCTCATGTTTTCTTACGACAAAAAATGTGGATATAGATTGAATGTAATCATTTGAACAAAAATGCGTACACGATATCATTGAAAATCTCTAAACTGTTTGTACGTTGTAAGCTCTGCTATCAATTTTAAGTATTGTTAAAAGCAAATTTGTTTTCACGCTGACTACATTTTTAGCACTCAAGCTTTTCGCATGCTTTTTCTATGAGATTTCTTCACTCTAACAATAACATACATTACAGTTAATTTTAATTCACAACACAAAGAAAAAGAAAAAAAACATTTTGATTAAAGTGCTACGTTCTTAATAAAATTCAACTTTTTGTGTATAAAAAATAATTTAGTAAAGGAAATAAACATACATATAAGCATATTTACTTAGCTGAGGAAAATAACTAATTAAAAAAATTCTTTAGCATTAAAATAAGGGAAAACTTATTTGGACATACATAATTTTATGCAAATGTGTAAACAGAGCACTTAATAAAAATAAAATTTAGATGATAAAGTAATTATTTTAATCAATTTATATTCCGACCAGTTCTTGATTTATTTAATTTGTATACTAATAGGCACGTCTGATCTAAGTTTAAAGATGCGAATAAAACTAAGTTATTCCTTTTTTTTATTTTATATTTAAATTTTCTCTAAAACGAAGAATTTCAATCGATTGTTTGGCAGGCCTTAGAAGCACTATATTGCTTTGAACTGGTAGCTTTAAATGTTCTGGGGGGTTCAATTTGAGGTTTAGATAGATAGCTAAAAGAGGTGTGCACTGCGACCCTAGGACCTATTGTGGGTTTACTGGCTTACAGCAACAACACCGAGTTCAACCGAAAATTGCTTCTATGCTTAGGTTTGCGTTCTCCTGTGCGAGTAGGAGACCACATAAGATAGCCTTCGCCTATATTTGTCCATTAGTACGACAGTCAACCTAAACCTAACCTATAATGCTTCTTCGGTTCAAATGGTGTTTTTGAGTAGTGAAGAGCGTACCGTGTTTGTTTTCACTTGGATATTTTTAATTAACACAAAACTGCAGTACCAAAAACGACTTTGTGCAAAAAGGAAATGCAGGCTACAAAGCGGAAATATTAATTGGAAGGATTGCCATCACTTGCAAAAAAGTTTCAAGGTTAATGACTAGGTTGGTTTTATTACACAATCGATTGTTTAAAATTTCTAAAGGGCCCTAAATACTCCCCGCATTTTATTAATTAATTTATGTTAAAATAATTGAAAGCCCGTTGAAATTTATCTAAAAAAGTTATTTTTTCAACAAACCCCTTAACCGAGCTATGTTTGGTGAGCTCTGCGTTTCATTTCGTGTGCAACACTGCGTTTAATCACAGCTGTTTCAAACGTCAATGGAAATAAACAAAAATATTTGTGGCAAACGAAATTACAAATTTTTTGATATATTTCTTGATTTGTGTATATTTTTAAATAAAATTAGTAAAATTTTGGTGGTGGTGTTAGTAAAATGGGTTTCCCACGCATTTTAAGTAAAAATAACAAAATTTATACGAAATTGGGTGAATTTTGTTTGTCGGGTGATGCAAGCTTCTGGATTGTTTGCCAAGTGTGCCAGGAAGAGTTACAGACACAAGATCAATTTTGGAAGCATATACAAGATGAACACAACTTCATGCACGGCTTGGGTTTCAAACAGGTGAGTGGCGTGCGCGCCTTTGAAATTGTAAAAAATCAAAAATTTGTATGTATTTACATGCGCGCACTTCCCTCCAAAAACTATAGCAAGAACCACAACGCAATTACATAGAAACTGAAACGACAGCAGCACACCTTATGCCTTTGCCATTGTATCGAAAAGTGAATGAAGAAGAGTTGCGTGCTAGTGGTGTGCTTGAACAACATGGCGACAATTCACAGGAAAAACCAGAGCCAAAGGACTATACAGAAATGGGCACCATTGAGCCGAATGCAGTCGAAATTGATATAAAAGTGGAACCGCCTAGTATGAGACATGCGATCTCCTTGGCACCGCCACCGCCACCCGCACAAAGCTTACACAGCGGCGGAGGATGCGTTGGCACTGACGGCGGCGGTGCGCATCAAACCGTTGAGGTGAGCACAGCTGCACCTGCCTTATACCAACTGTCACAAGCAACACCAGTAAGTTCATATGCAGCTGCCATTGTACATAGTGCACCGGCGTTGCCACCTGCAATGGTCATGCCAGTTGATGTGGCCGCTGCGGCTTTGATGCCACATGAAATGCCAAAAGAATCGAATAGCACCACGGCGAGTGCCAGCAGTATTGTTTCTTCAGAGGATGGCGAGCGTTGGTACATATGCGACTACGAGAGCTGCGGCACAAAGTTCAAATACCATTCACGTTTGGAGTTGCATCGTACCGTGCATAGTAAGGAGCGTCGGTTTGCGTGTGAACTATGTGGCGCCTCGTTCAAGCAATCGTGCAATCTGTCAACGCATCGCAAGAAAAAGCACTTTCTGAAAGGATCGAAAGGACTAGTGCCGCAGCGTTAATGCAAAATTTCTTTTCTTTTTTGAATTACGTCTTGATTGTTTGGTTTATTTCAATATATTTTTTTGCGTCACTTGCGAATAGTTGCATATTTTTTTTTTTTTTAGTAAAAATAACAAATAGTGTAGATTATAAGGAAGAATAGTGTTGTTTTAAAAGGTTAAATATATTTAACATAAGTTATTTTGGTTTTTAACAAGTAATGTTTAAGAAAAAAAAAACAACCGACTTCAATTCCCATATAAAAAATTTGGATTACCGCTAATTTCCTCATGATTCAAAGGTCGCAGCTAAACCAAATTAGTATGGTACCACTCTTGAGGTAGCACCTTTTCGATAAAAAAAAGAATTACATTTAAACGGCCAACGTTGTATAAGTTATCTGGTAACATAAAAAAAAATATTCTGAAATGCTAACTTCCTCCTTTTTTTGAAGTCGGTTATAAATAAAATTATTTTTGCTATTATTAATGTGTATGTATGTAAATATATAACATTTTATGTGCATTGAGTTATGCATAAGCACATACTATAGTAAAATGAGAATGTAAAAGTTTGATTGCAAACAAATCAAACGCAATATGGTACAATTATTGTTTTTAAGACTTTAGCAGATAATAAATTCTTTTTGCCCCGATTCAGTACAAAAAAAAATTAATTTTTTTTTCTTGTAAAATTAAGGACGACACTTCTTGAAAAATTGTTTTAATAACAACAGCAAAATAGTAGGAAAATGCTAGAGAATTATGTTAAAATATAGCGTAAATTTATTGTTCATTTATTTTTGTTACAAAAGTTATTTTTAGTCATATAGATCATTTGATTTATATACACTTACATAATTAAGCTTAAACGAAATTCTAAATCTAGACAACAGATTAGATAATACTCGATTTGCATGCAAAAACTTGTATAAAATTGCTGTTCAATGGAATGTTGATTTTGTGGCTTGCCTAGCCGTTTGGCTTA
Organism: Rhagoletis cerasi; assembly: GCA_029783565.1. Classification (NCBI taxonomy): domain Eukaryota; kingdom Metazoa; phylum Arthropoda; class Insecta; order Diptera; family Tephritidae; genus Rhagoletis; species Rhagoletis cerasi. The sequence continues at coordinate 3,226 of JAPVRG010222742.1, read as the reverse complement.
TAGCTCCGTTTTTCGTTTTCTGTGTAAAGTAACGCTTATAAAAATACGCAATTTTTAATTAATACATAAGCATATTTCCTGAGATCCTAAATGTCATCCAAAAATTAATTAAAGTATTTTGGCCCTTTTTTGTTACACGTTTTTCGAGTTGTATAAATTGGAATGTTGAGTTAATAGGGTTCACCTCCAATATCTTAAATGCAGCTCGACTTAAGCTTAATGTACAGTTAAATCCTCACAGCTTCCCGCTTATTTTTTTTTTATAAAAAAAAATTGTTTTCATTCACAAAACACTTCTTCAAAGACAGAATCCACACCATCTTCACTCTCAACCGCATCACTACGTGAGCGCTTATGATCACTTTCCTGTGCCTTTGACAATACTTTGTTACATAGCAAGTCACAGCCATTATTTTCCACGCCATTAACATCAGCTTTGTTCAATTGTTTTCGTTTTAGACGCTCGTGTGCTTTATTGAAGTATGTCATTGTGCGATCCTTGAAAAAGTGTAGCGTTTGGTCAGGAAACTTTTCACGAAAAACACCTGCACAAGAATTTTGAAAAGAAAATGTTTAAAATTTAGTGAAAAGATCCAAACTATTGCTTCTATGTACTACCTTGAAACACATCCATCATCGTCATATCTTTGATTGGATATTTTATAACTTTGTCCGCATTTACAACACCACGCCAGCAGAACTGATTCGACACCTCATCCGTCATAATAAAACGCCAGAGTACGCGACAGAAAACGTCTGCATTCTCAGCAGCTAATGTTAGTGTTTCTTCGTGCTAATAAATTAAGAGTAATGCAATAATGGAATCGAGTACTTTAAGTATTCAAATATTTTACTTACCAATGCATCACGCATCTCTTTGCTATGATGCAGCTCATCGTCCAATATTAACACTTCATCACGGCTGGTAAATGGCTGATCTGGTATGATTTTCATGTAGCGCTTGAGCGTACGACTACCAGGTTCTTTCTTTAGCTCGCACTCAATTAGCTGCACGGCCTGTGTAAGCTTATTGAGTTTATATTTAAACTCATTGCTGGCGCGTTGCATTTGCTGGAAAAGGCTTTTTAATAGATCGCCATTCTCTAACAATTGCTTCGGCGTGTATTTATCGACATCTATGATATTTCGTATGCCATTTAAATGCGGCGACTTAACTTCTTTATTCGATAGGTTGCGCTCAGCTGAAAATGATTTTTTATATTTGATTTACCTACATACATACGTTTGTGCTGTGTCCACTTACTATGCGGCACGTTTTCCTTTTCCTTTTCTTGGCTGTCGTTTTCTATTGAGTCCTGCTGTTCCTCTGGTTTATTCTCTTGAAAATCGAGAAACGTACTGTTGATGCCGGTCAGCTCCAAAAGCGCATTTGGTTCATTTAGCACAATACCTTCCAAGTATTCAGCTTCCACATACATTGGTGTATCACTCGCTACCGGTTGAACGCCAGTTTTTTTAGGGACGGTCAGTATGGGTGCGATATCAGTGCAACTTGGCGTAGTGACACGGCTTTCGCTGTCAAACTCGCGGCTAGTTAGCGCTGGTATTTCGCGCATTATGCAGAGACGCGCGGGCGCATAGTCATGCAATTGTTGTACATGCGCCCAAAAAGCGTCTTCGCTCTGGTGCTCCTCCTGACAGAAACAGCAAATGATACAGCATTGGTTTGGTTCCGCCTCTGTAATGCAATAATCGCCAAATTTTTGATAGATCTTGTTATTTTGTCCAAGAATGCGTGTAATGTTCATTATATTGCGCTGCAGTAGCTGACACGCCACCTGCTGCCTATAGCTGACACAATTGCACCTCCTTATACTTTCTTTCACTGTGCGCAATATTGTCGACACTGTTGATTGATTGAGAGGCGATTTATTTTAACTACATTTGATTAGTGGAAAAAATGCTAATAAACAAAAATTACTGGCTACAAAGGAGCTGCGTGCAGAAATCAGCAAAATTGCTTTTTAATTTGGTTGTCCGAATGCAATTTTCAGGGTTGCAAAATGAAGCAAATTTAACAAAAAAAGCAGAAAAAACAGTTTTGTAGTCATTGTAGCAATGCTGCGGTAAGTTTGATAGCCAAGGGGAAAAATTATAAAAAAAATGTCCTCCTTGATGTCTTTTTGGAATGAAATTGCAGATGGCGCCTTATATGGAAAAAATTAAGTGCCTACAGGATTTATTTAATTTCCGGCCTCATAAATCAAAATTCTAAATTTTGCTTGTTTTTTCGTTTTAATTTGATTTCAATGCAGCTCACATTTTGGAATTTGTTCCGCGAATTTCAATAGATTATTTCAAAATTTTGTGCTTAGCTTTTGATACCTGTAAGATATTAAAAAAACACTTAAACATTTATGTAAAAAAAGTTAATTTCATTTATTGCCAAGACATTATTAAAGTATTTGCAAATTTATTGTTGGTGTTTGTGTATTACATATATGTATATACAGTCGAATGTTCATTATACTTAAGTGTTTTACCATGCAATTGTTTACCCCAAAATATTCTTCGCGTACTGTGCAATATGCAAAACACCAAAACGATCTGACGCCACATGCAAATTATCACCATTTACTAATCCAGAATTTATATGCGGATTGTGCAATTCAGTGATTAGGGTGCTGCAGGCGGCGGCCGGATCGCCGGAACCACTTAGAGAGCCCTAAGGCAAGAAAAAAAGGAATATACATATGTATGTACATAAATGGAAACTATATGGCACAATTCGTGCAACACACCATCCAAAATTCATTGCCTGGCAAAGCGTTTCCATCCCAAGCATACGATTCCACTATGAGCATATTTTCGAATTCCGGCGGCTAGCAAGTGGATAAATGAAAGTGAGTAGTAAAAGCAAATACGTACATATCCATCATATTGGCACACTCACCAACTTCTGCGCGGGATTGCGATTGCTTAGCAGCGTTTTAACACCACCATCAGGATGCATTTCCGCAGGAATCAAGCTACCATCCTTCAGCACACCGCATGCGCTTTCTTTGAAGTGTGAGAAATGCACCACGCTTATATGCATCAAGCGTGGCAGCAGCACCTGCAAGCGTTCACCAAATGTTTCCAAAAATATCTTATACTGATGCTGCACAGCACGCCACACACCCAATCCAAAGCCAACCACATGTAAATACACCTGTTTGCCTGCTGCTGCGCCGCGCGCTTCGGCCTCCAGCAGCAGCGTATCAAA
>JAPVRG010222740.1:0-15775 GCA_029783565.1 Rhagoletis cerasi | reverse complement strand
AGCAGATAATTATCAAGAAGGAGAATAATAAAACAATTTGAGTATTCATCTTTTCGCTTTTGTATTTTTAAGTTTTTTACTTGTCAATCCGCTGATGTGAATTTCGTTTCGATTCTGTTTTACTGGGCGAAATGTTGCAGCGAATGCCACCCGACGGCATCGCTCCGCCCGACGAAATTCTCTCAGCGAATTGGTTCTGTTTACACTTTAAAGCTGGATTCCCACGGAAACTTTTGCTCTTAAAAAGATGATAATACTCAAAAATATCTTTTCAACGATATATTACAGCTCGATTGTGGCTCTATTTCTATTTATTTCTATTTATTTATTTATTTATTTATTTATTTATTTATTTATTGTAATACAAACACAACAACCATTAGTTATGGAAACCAGCTCAGTCTAATGTGCATGCAAAAAGTTGTTATCCTTTAACGTACGTATGTACATATTCTTCTAAATCGTTTATACTCACTCACATATTTACACAGGTATGTCTGCATGTATTCCATGTTTCAGTTGCTGTTGACCTGATGTCTTAATTGTATTTTGTAGAAAGTAAATTTATTGTGTACACTTCAGGGTGAGCAGCGATTAATTGGCATCAATTCCAAGCCAATGACAAGAACAAACACACGATAACGCTTGTGGTTGCACTTGTTTGCGCATAGGTAGGCATGATCAAGTATTTTAGTACTTACAGTGGAGGATAGTGCAATGGAAACTACGTCAATATTGCAAAAAAGTCAAAATAAGAGTTGGTTACGTTTTTTTTTTCAAAAAAAAAAAAAAAAATATATATATATATATATATATGTACATACAGGGTGCCCCAGAAGTCGACGTCAAGCCAGAAACAGTGGGTGACAGGCCAGGTCATAGTAGTTATCAGAAAAATACAATACAAACTTATGTCTTATATTTTGAAAGTTATAGGCGTTTAAAAAAAACGAAAAAGTGGTTTTTAAATTCCCGTTACTAAAAATTTCTCCTTTTTCTCAATTTTATTTTTATTATGTAATTGTAAGTAATGTTTCTGTAAATTGTCGTCTAAACTTTATAGCCAACTGCTCTAGTTTGGAAGAAAATTACACTTTTTGCCCGGAAAAAAATTTGAAATTTAATGCTTCTCCAAATTTTAACTGACTGTACTGAAAACAAAATGTACTACACTAGTTTGGAAAGTAACTTTGAAAAGTTGGCTCATTTAATAAGGATTCCAAAATGGTATGAAACTTGCTAGATTGTTTCTTAAAATATGGAAAATTTTGATTTTTGTAAAGAAACTCAGTTCTGAATTTTTTTTTCTTACTTACTTAGAGGGATTGTCGTGTACCCAAGACTTCCCTTGAAGCCGTAACTTTTAACGTAATTCTAGTGAGTGAGACGCAAAGAGTCATTTTACGAAGTGTGAGTGAGACAGTGAGTGGCGCCACTTTGTCCTAGCCTGTCACCTGTTTTAGGCTTGACGTCGACTTCTGGGATACCTTGTATATATTTATAGGTACATTAGGGCGGAATAATTCAATTTAGAAAAAAGTGCATGTCATGTTCGAATTCTACGTTCGATTCTAAGCAAAAATGGTGAAAAAGCTATATACTAAAAATGACGTTTGACCCTCCCAATTTTTAAAAGAAAAATAAGTGTATTATAATTTTTTCTGAACGAAATTAATTTTTCATTTAAAAGAAACTTCTTCACAAAACCGAAAAAACCCGACTAAAAAGTTACAATATACTGCTTTTTGTTTTGAAAATTGGGGCGTCAAATGTAATTTTTGGCGTATAGTTTGTTCGATATTTTTGCTTAGAATCAATCGTCGAATTTGAATTTGCTATAAATATTCTTAGAAAATTTTGCCCAAAAATTGTATTTGAATTCCGCTCTTGATGACTGTTCATAAATGCTTAAGCAAAGCAAAAAGATAAATAGTTTGTGTTCTTATTTTTATAACCGCCACTATATATCAGTTTATATTTAATGCTATAGAATTAAAGCCAATAATAACAACAAACAGTGCTGACATTGTTTCTAATAAACAATGCAATACAATAAAATACTGCTCTGTTGTTGTTTTTGTTGCCTTTGCCTTGTTGCATTCTTGATATGTTTTGTGTGTGGTGTTGCCCCATATGCTTCGGCCATCAATGCTTTGATGTTGATTTAGTGTGTGACATGAGTACATGTGTACATTCATATGAATCTATACAATGGCGGACCCTGAAAAGGGATAGCAGGTCTTACGAAACGCTTGCGTGATAATTATTGGTAAATATTTTTACATTTTGGCTTCGTGAATGTCTCGAAAAGCTTGATTCAGTTTTCGCTTATGAAAAGTGTTGATACATATCGATGGTCCTCTGCAATAACGGCACAACTAAAAATTTCATGTTTTTGAGTTATATAGCGGATTAGGTTTGTAAATAACCATATTTTTCTGTGGCAAATCGACATAGGCTTAGTTGTTACTAATCCGGCAGAGGCGGAGTTTTTCCATTTGTCACAAAACCGAAGTAGCCAAACTTTACTACTGAACAGTGGCACATATCTCATATTTATCGTGAATATCGGCAGAAGTCAAAATCTTTCGATAGGTTAGTCATGCTTTTACGTGAAATAATGACACTTTTCGTATTGTGCCGTTGTTCATTTCATAGTTTCAGTAAGACACTTAGCAATTGTTTTATGGAAAATAACGAACACCTTTCGTTCTGTGCCGTTGTTCAGCAATACAAATAGAATTTTTTTCGTTTAACTACTTACGAGTTGTTACTTATTTCGAATTTTTGCAGTCCAACGCTTACTAAATATTTAGAAAAAGTAATAATTTGAAAGCTTACAAATTTCGCCTACAGAATGACTGCAAATAATCCGGAATAATTATGTTCCAAGACGTATTATTGCTAAATTAAGAAACACAAAATCTTTAATTGGCTCTACTGAAATATATGAAATTTTGAATTGTGTCGTTATTGCAGAGGACCATCGATATATTAAAATACCCAAACAACTTTTTTTAAAGTCACTTATTCAATTATAATAGCTTATTAAAATATCCTCCACGTCGAGTACTCCTGCGAGCCATCCTAAAGTTTTAATCACTGTCTGCAAGGTTGAAGTACGTTAAGTTGGGATGGGTTGCAGAACGCCACCAGTTGGGGACTTACTTGAACAAAGTGCACATTATCCTCTGTGACATCACGTCATTTACAACGATAACCAGTGCTCAATCGATCAAACCTCGTTAGACAATTACGAATTTACAAGTAAGAGAGATACTACAATCTAAGCCTTGCGAAAGCTGGCCGATCTAGTAGTGTTAGGGGCCATTCCATGTAAAAGAGGAAAATGACGTAAATTCTAAAATGCTTTACTGCCTCATTATGTATCACGAACGATAGACAACAGGAACGGTTTGTCTGCAGAAGCACGCTTCAAAAAATTAGTCCGGCGGTATCGTTCTAGCCGGTTTAAACGTAACAGAGACGATCAAAAGCAAGACAAAGACGACGGATAGAGTAATAAAATCGCAATCAGAGACGTTGTCGTCTGCAGACGAATCATTCATGTTGCCTATCGTTTGTGATATATAATAAGGCCGTTAATTATACCTAGTTCAGTAGTAACTTCTTGCCAAAGCTGTAATTTTTGTCTACGGAAACTTTTTCTTCACGTATACTTACTTAATACCAGTCACAACTTTAAATATTTTTTAATATTTCTATGAAAATAATATCTGCCTAATTTCAAATGTAAATGATAGCGTATAGTATATGTTCTAAAACGCAAAAAACTGGCTTGAAAATTAAGTGTTTCGGCTAAAATTCGTCTTTGAGTGAACAAACGTAAAATACAGGGGGTTTCAGTATCCCATCAGTCACGTTGATTCAAATAATAGTTACAAAGAACTTGGAAATTGTTTAGTATTTTCTTGAAAGGAATTTTATACATTAGTTATTTATATTTGTTAACAATGGAATGGCCCTAAGGTAACTCCACTTCATTATACTCCACGCTCTTGGGGAAATAAGGATTACAGGCGATTTTTGATTACATTGATTATTTTCAATCAATTATATTTGCGAACCTTGTTTCAAAAATTTTCCATTTGTACTATACTGTCAGTTGGGGTGACCGGTGGAGTTTATTTAAAAACAATTTTATGTAGAAACCACACTGAGTTTATGTGTGTATAAACGTAAAGGAATTTTCCCATAACGATATAATGCCACTTCATACCTCTCTGAAGAAAATTGTCACACTGCAATGGTCGCTAGAAGTCATTATTTAAAAATTAAAAGGAAAACTTTTTTCATATCAGTTTTTAGCAGAAATCGTTTGGCGGTGCTACAAGTTTGGCGGCCATGTGGCCAAGGGTCCAGTGGCTTGTTAGTACTCCTTTGTGAAACATGGCGTTTGGCTTTGAAAGCAGTGTGCAGATTAGTTTAGCTGCTGTTGTTAGCTGCTCTAGACATCTCCTCAACTTGTGAATACAGGAATCCCAGGGGTGGTTTTACGCTCTGAACCCTTTCCTTTAATGCTATTTCAAATTCGATGATGGTACACTCGTTCGCTTGCTCATTTTCAAGAACACCACTGTGATGCGGCCTTTTTTGAAATTACAATTACTGTAATCGTAATCTAAGATGCCTTCGATGAAAGATTACCGCAATCCCAACTTAGTAATTTTTGAAATTGCGATTAAAGTAATCCTAATCCTAGATGGAATGGAATCGATTACACATGTAATCCTTATCGCCCAGCTCTGATTTCGATTACGCCTACCAGCTTTGCCGCCGTGAAAATTGCAAGGATAGAACACATTGAGCGATTTTTCTTTCAGTTTTGGAAGAAGAAACCCCCAGACCATTCCTCTCTGCCAGGTCGTTTATGGCAGATTGAAGAATCTCATTGAACGTCTAGGTGAACATTACAACGACAAGAATGACTAAGTTATTTGTATACGCAAAAAACTTTAGTAGCTTTTAATGTGCGAAGCAGGAACGCGTTTAGCGCGAGATAGAACCCTGCATTGTTCAATAATCTCAGCAACTGCGTGCAACCCAATAACTTTCAACCCATCTACTTTTGCGAGGAAATGATGGTTCGAAAATGTTTTGCAGTCCTGTGGTTCGTCTTAAGAATGAAGACCACCCTTACCTCCCTCCATGGCTTTGGTATATAGCTTAAGAGGATCAGCTCATTTAATAGGCGTTAGCCAAGGAGTTATTGTGGCAGTCGTTATTCGGAGCATGGCTGACATGATTCCGTCCGCTATTGAACTGTGAAAGTAATGCATGCATTTTGTTTTTAAATTCGGAAAAGTACAATTACATATATACCATGAAAAATGGAAGCGCATGCGAAAAAGTTATACAAAGTGTGGTTCATGATTTATCGTAACGAACTGTCGTGTCGAGTACTCTCAAGGGAAAGTTTCTTTAAAAGGATGTGTAAGGATAACCTAACGCCCTTCTTCGGAGAAAAAATTTTCCATTGTGTAACATGTAACTTAGTATTTTCCTTCAGGTCTCTTGAACTAGATCCTCCTACATACCTCATTTGGTGCGCCTCCGTATCCAAGCATGTTAATATATTTAAATTGTTGTATAGTTCTAAGCTGTTATTGCTTTCATGTTGTCACTACATTGCTCCTTAGGCTGCAAAAACAACAACGACAGTAGTGACAAAGCAGTGATGCCCATTGGCAATTACTGACTATATCTACATAGATGACCAACTTTGTTTGCAGCTGCTGTCTTACGTAGCGCTTGTTGTTGTAGTTGTTGCTTTTGTTGCATCGCGTCGTAACCCTGACCATGTTTCATGTTGGGCACGCCATTTGTGCATTGTGTTGGCACATGCATACTAACAGCCACACACAAACGCACGCACACATATCAACATTTTAACATACATACATAGTATACATACATATGTATGTGTCTATATACGCCAATTGAGCACACTCTGACACAGTTGTTTAGTTAACTTGACAAGAAAAGCAATTGTGCAACAAATTGAACAGCCCGCCCAAATGGGCAACCATACAACTACACGCACACGCACGTGCACATACACACATACGTTTTATACATACATGCGTGCAAAATGTGTTGTTGGCAAACCGTGACAAATAGCAGCTGCTTCTTCTACATCTTCTCTACGTCCGAAACATTGCAATCTCCTTTGGGATGGGATCAAAGACGAGATCAGTGGCCCTCGTCTGACATCTGGCACCTTTGCCAATATTAACGTTACAAGTTGTTAAAACAATTTGACATGAAATGAAAATATGTGTTGCACTAAATCGACTACAAGGATGTTCAACACACTTGCGAGCTGGCGAGCTACAAAGTGTTAAGAAATGGAAATGTGCGGACGGCAACTGATAGATATTACGATACAAAAACATATTTTCTACACATAGTTACGTAGACAGAACTGACAGAAAGCACCTGGAGGAGTATACAGGTGTGTGCATATGTGCTAAGACATGAGTGTATCTAAGTGTTCCGAAGACAAATCGCATATTTCAATCAGCAGTTTGGAAAATTTGAAATTTCTCTTAGAAGCGGCAGTTGAACAAAAGTGAGGTAAAAAAGATAAATTTAAAGAAATGTAGAAAAAGTTATTTTCGCAAGAAACTGCGCTTTTCAGCTTAAGGGCCATGCCATTGTTACTAGATATACAACAGTGAGAAATATTTTTCAACGGAGACAAATAACTAATGTATAAAATTCTTTTAAAAAATTACCAAACAATTTCTAAGTTCTTTGTAACTTTTATTTGAATGAATGTGACTGGCGGGACACTGGAAATTCCTCTATTTCACTTTTGTATACTCAAAGACGAATTTTAGCCAAAACACTTAATTTTAAAGTCAGGTTTTTTTGTGTTGTAAAATATATACTATATGCTTTCGTTTTCATTAAAGACTAGACTGATATAATTTTCATAGAAATATTAAGAAATATTTAAACTGTTGTAACTGGTTGGACAGGTCCTTGTGACTGGTGTAAAGTAATTATGCATCAAGTAAAAGTTTTCGTACATAAAAATCTCAGCTTTTTATTAATTTAATATTGTCAACAGATTAATCAAACTTAGTCATTTAGCAAGAGGTTGCTACTGAAATTGGGATAGTTAAATCATTTTAAAGTTTATGTCGTTTTCCTCTTTTACATGGATTGGCCCTTAACATTTGTTAGTGAGGCTTCAGTGTTACTGCCATACATGTAATCAACAAAAACAGGAAAACACTACCACCTCACCTTATTTTTCTACTTTATGCTCGTGTTTTTGCTCTCCTGTCACTCTTTACAAAAAAAATGTTTAGTTAATTTGCAAGTATATTCTTTGAAGTATGTCTTTGTGTGCCTTGTTGGCATTTAGTGCCGAAAGGTGTTTATTGTTTTTGTCTTTCGGAATTTCAACTTTTTCCTTCTCATTCGGTATGGCTCCCTTTCTTTACTAAATTTTCTACGTTTTCACATCTTAAAAATTGTTGCGTTCTTTTGCATTCATTTTCTTACATTTTTGGTTTCTCTTTTTTAATGCTAGACAACTAAGGACCATCGTAATTAATTAAATCACTTCAGTAAAATTCTTTCGTTTTTGTAAATTTACTCATCGTAAGTAAAGGATAAGTAAAGGATAAACTAGGAACTAGTCGCCGGCGCAGCGGTTGGGGCAAGATTTGATTGCACGTTCGCACCGATGATAAATTTAGTGAAAGGAAATTAAGAAAAACTTGGTTGTAGTATAACTAATAACAATAAGATTTATTCACTTAAGAATTTGGTGTGTATGTATGTACATATTTTTATATTACAGATTACCTTTAAAAATGAAATGCTGGAACTTGGTGGCTGGATGACGTCCTCTTCTTCGGATACTCGCAAAAAGTGTAAGTGAACCGTTCTTGATTTTAGATACGGTTGCTTGTCGAACTGCTTATTTGATGAGAGTTTATTACTGACGATTTAACAGAGTAGTAAACAGCTCGACAGCAACCATAAAAGTTAACTTATGTTAGGCATTAGGGTGAGGCTAAAAAGATTAGCAAATTTAGGCCGAAGAAAAAATTAACGTGGCTTAAAATTTCACTTGCCATTTTTTGTTTATTCATGGAATTCAATATGTGTGTAAAATCGGGTAAGTAGAAAAGTGATTAAAGGAAAAAATTGTGTCTTAGAGGCGCCAGAAAGCACCCATCCGCAGATGGTATTTTTTGCTAGAAGCGGGCCCATCGTCCAAGCTGGAAGAATGCCTAATATTATATTCGCGTAGACATCGGCGCCCAGCACTAGGCGAACCAGCGCATAAATATGGAAGCCCGGATCGGCGAGCTTGAGGTTAGCGTAGAATCCGGCAATGGTAGCGTCGATATTATACATCGGAGTTGTCCGTTGTGATACCAATTTCGCTGAAATACAATAAAAGCGCTGCAAGCCGAGAATGAAGCTCCGCATATTCAAGATCTTAAAAATTTTCATCCTTGGCAAGTCCTAAAAACAGCGAAAAACGAAGTACCTGTTTTTGTTTATGACTCGATTTCTGAGTGTAATATATCGTTAAAAAACTGTTTTTGAGTCATACTTAGTGGGGTGGAAATTGAGTTATTACAATTTAGTAGGTCAAGGAGCTACTCTAGATCAACGGAATCTTAGAAAGATATATAGTACTCAAAAATATATTTTCAATGATATATCGCTCTTTAAAACCGATTCATAAGGTAAAAAGTTAGGAAGAATTTCTGATTTTGCCTATTTTTAGTGCTCACCAAGGACGAAATTTTGTGTAGCACAACTCCTCTCAAAGTATGGTTCCTAACCAGCTCCATGGTAAACATACATAACTACATACATAACTACATACATAATTGTATAGAGAGAGACTACTGGTGAGCGATAGTTGGTGCACCGCACCCAGCGGCGCACTGCTTAATGGGGTCCGCCCACATAATGCATTACCGAATTAGTACAAATAATTGATTATAACTGCGCTTACGTTTTCAAAATTATGTATCGCTCTGTGGGCAGTCTGCCTGCAATGTCGTTTACAATTTAGAAAGGTATACTCAATTGTAATGGGCGCCCGAAGAGTAATCGAAAATCGGTTACTTTTTCATTACAAGTAAACATGTATGCAAAGGACGCGGCCATGCTTACGGAAAAGTAACCTGGATTGTAATCTCCTTCCAGCATACTACCTGCGAAGTCTTCAAGAATCACTCGATTTCGCCATGCGCATTTCCGGCGAACAGTGTTCTATTTTTGAAAAAAAAAAAGACAAAATCCAGCATCTTGAGAACGGGAAGAGCTAGCAAAATAAGCGTAACGGTATTTTAAAGCTCTTGAGATGGAGAATTCAGGAAAAATAGTGTAGGTGAATAAAAGAGTTTCCTTGAACTTTACAATTACCTCAAAAAGAGAAGGTTTTAAATTGTTTTCTTGTTTTGACCTGAAACCAGTATGCAATGGACTTCTTAAAAATTTTAAATATGTACATGGTTTTGCTGTTCTATCGTCAAGGACAATATATCTATGGTCACAAGAAAGAAAAAACGCATTTAATTTTTTTAAAGTTTATTGCACATTGTTTTTAGGCCAAAAAAAGGAAAAAATCGAAAAATTTTACTTTTGAAAGTCACTTTAAAGATCTAATTGAATGAGACATTACAGTGACCTCAAAATTTACCTTGAAAAGTAAAATTTTTGAAATTTTCTCTTTTTTGACCTAAAACGGTATGCAGTTTACTTTAAAAATTTAAAATGTGATTAAGATTCTGGAAATAGGTTCCTTGACTCAAGAACAGTAAAAATAAAATAATTTGAAACCTTCTCGATGAAGATGACTGATGAGGAGATGTGGTGATCTGCGAAATAGCAGCTTTACTTCTACCATTTTTAAATTGCTTTTCCACATACATTTTCCATTAAAAAGGGCCTGAAGTTTAATAAAAATGTTGAAGAAAAAAGTATAATTCAAATCTGTCAGTTTTACTATAAAACTTAAGAAAAATAGAGGGCTTTTAATAGGGATCGGCCGCATGTGTATTATTAAGTTTTAAGCCCAGCCTCTTCTCCATTAGATGATGACTGTCTTTCAGGATTTTTAAAGCATTCAAAGTCAACTTACGCCATGCTACTTTAAGCACCGAAGGAGAGGCTGCCGATCACCACATGAATGACTTGACTCCTGCAAAGCAAAAAACTCGAAAAATTTTTTATTAAAAAAAAGACAACACAAAAAAATTAACAAAAAATCTGGGTCCGGCTTGATTTTGGTAGTAAAAAAATGGACGATTGCACTGGTTTGCGTTTGCGGCGCAATATGTAGTAAAGAACCCTTCTTCCTGGTGCCTCCTGCTGGTTAAGTTACAGCTAAGTTGAGTTTTACTGAAGCTCTTTGCAACTTTAAGCGCGGCAATAACCAAAAACAAGGGCAGATGTTCACCTTAATTAGTTGCTCTTCTGCATTTCTTTAACTATAGCCGTTTTCTTCCTTGCACGCTACAGCTGCTTTTGTCGATGCACTTCTGTATATACGTACATAAACATCTCTTTAAAAATACCTTTTATTATCCCCTGTTGTTTGTCTTCAGTTTCATTTCGATTAAAGATTTTTCCTGCTTGCTTGGTTGAATAATTGAGCCCTTACAGTTGTTGTTTTTATAGTTTGTCGTGTTGATCAAGCGGCATTTTCATTTCATTTTAATTTTCTTGTGCCTGTTTTTCGTTAAGTAAGCTCTGTTATACCCACCAACATATCAACTTTTGGTCTGATTTTTTTCTTTTCGTAATAATTTTTTATGACCTAAATTTTCTGTTATTTCTTTCCTACTTATTTAACGTTCACTGGGCTCCTTTTGTACCTTCACTTTCTTTCCTATTCGCTGCTCAGTTACTGCTGATTTCTGTAATTGTTGTTCTAATTATTCTTCCTTGTGTTCCCTTACACAGACATTTTCTGAGTTGCTTACCGAGTCGTACCAAATATGCGTGTAATTAACAAAGTAAGGATAAGTCTTTCATAAATACCCTCTTGTATGCCAGCTCAAAATACAATGGGGTGGTATAAGACATAATTGCATTCGAAACAGGTACACAAGTGTCCACCCACATACTAAATATGTGTAGAAATGTGAATCAGCACTCATTTATCCATCAACACCAAATTACACATCAGCACATACATTCTTAATCAGGCCGTTCAGCATTTTGAAACGATTGTGTCCCCACCTACTACGGGCATATATGTATACTTATACACCAAATGAATACAAATTTCTGCACATGTGTTAGCAAAATGAAAGCATATTAACACATTTTGTTTTGTGCATGATGGCACATTAACATACTGACATGGTGGCAAAGTTTAATGGAACAGTGGTACAGAGGTAGGGATCAAATACAAAAAGTTTTATCTCACTAAGGATGCTGTTGTCTAATGATGCTGCTATTTGGTCGAGTTTTTAAGTCTGAAAAATTGAAATGGATTCCTTTCAATGCTAGACGAGAGTCTCGTTGTGATGACTGTAAGAAGGTGATTTTGTACGTCGAGAGAACTTACTTTCTTAATTGCCTACTCAGTCCTAAGTAGCGATTGTTGGCTTGGACGATTCAACGTCGAATTTCCAGTCTGACATTATAATCGGACCCACTCATCTTGCCAGGGCCGTAGCCAGAACTTTTTTTCGGGGGAGCGGAGGGGGTTCTGACAAAATATTTTTTTATTTCAACATAGTTTGATTAAAAGAAAAATACAAGCTGATTTTTGAAGAGATCGGATATATCTTATCCTCTCGCGGTATCAGAATGGAGCTTGTGCCTAAATGTGACTCACTGCGAAGCAAATGAAGCCACCTAACCTAACTTAAGCTTACCTTACTTTACTTTACCTTACCATACTTAATCAGTGTATAAAGCCGAGAAATGATTTAGGATGAGAGGTTTTCTAAAATTCATTTTTAGTTGATTATTCAATATTAATTTTAATTTTTTAATTTCCAATTTGGCAGCACTTTTCCTACTGTGCTTAAGTCAAACGGCATATCTAATTACTTTGCACCGTTTAATTTTCTGTCTTCTCTTTATGGATGTTTTTAATTTTTGACGCATCGTTATTTTTGTGTTAACCAAACGTGCGCATATGTAAATATTCTGACACGAAACTATGTTGGTATATACATATGTGCATAGGTGAAAATGTGTGAAATGTTTATGTTGTCAGTTGTGACGCTGAAGCTTAGAGTTAGATGTTATGGCCATGGATGGGGAAGGAGAAGTAAAACGAAGAGGTACAGATTTATTTATAAACATATGTATGTATGTATGCTTGGGTTGAAAAACAAAATGAGTTGGTTTATTCGGCGCCAACGAAAGGGGTACACGGAAGACAGGTATATTTACTTTGCTATTTGATTGTGTTGCTGCCAGTTACTCGCGCGTATTGATGTATACACATACATATACATGGGTAACTCCATGTCATATCGGCCAGTGGTTAGATTCGACCCCTTCGATTTGGATGAAATTTAGACAGAAGTTTTCTTTCATCTTATAATGAACTTCCACCAACAGAAAAAAATGCTTGCAAAAGTTATGCAAACTTTAAAATTTCACTATTTTTCAAGTTTTTCAAGATAATTTTTTTAATATCTCAAAAATTATTATAGCTAAAAACACATATTGGACTCATTTTAAAGAGGATACTTGGGGCTACAAAAAAATATATATTAAAAAAATAAATTTCGGAAAATCAAAAAATTGCAAAATTGCTAAATTTTCAAAATTGAATAAACCAAAAACTAATATTTTTTGGTAAAATTATTTTTTTGCATGATACCTCTGTATGTTCTTAAAAGATCCTTAAATTTTCACGGAGGTGTTTTTTGTTTTTTGTAAGATATTGATTTTTGAGTTTTGGAAAAAAGAAAAAAAAATTTTCACAATCTATTAATAAAATACTGTCAAATTAATTCTCAATTTTTCTATTTTGTGCAATAAGTATTAAGTGTAAGGCGAGTAAAGGACAATAAAGTAATTACACTAGTACTGTCGTTTTTATAATGCGGAATTTCATATAATTTCTCAATATACATATATCTGTGGGCACAAGCAATAACCGCCTAAGTCAGTAGGCCGGACTTAATATACTGCTCCATTTACGATTTTTCCTTGCACACGTCACATTTGCCATTTAAAATCTATTGGCAAATGAATCTGAAAATAATAATTCTTCCAAAATTGTCCCCGTGGCTCGTTCAAAATTCTTATAGTTTATATAAAAAAAGGCAAATGGTGCATTATAGTATGGGCGGCTTTCCGACATAGGCGGTTAATGCTTTTAACCACAGATATTATATTAAAACGAGTCCAATATGTTTTTTGTAGCTATAATAGTTTTTGAGAATTAAAAAAATTAACTTGAAAAACTGGAAAAATAGTGACATTTTAAATTTCGCATAACTTTTGCAAACATTTTTTTAAAATTTTTTCTGTTAGTGGAACTTCATTAGAGGTTGAAAGAAAACTTCTGACCAAATTTCATCCAAATCGATTTGACACGGAATAACCCACATATATTATGTAAATATGTTTGTATTCACTAAATGAAAATAAAATGACTATGTTTCTGTCATGTTTTTGTTGTTTCTTTGCCATTTTGGTCGTTGCGTCTGTATTTATTTGTTCTGCAGGTTTTTTTTGTTGCTCTTCTCATAACTGCTATGATTGCTGCTACAGCTGCCATCACTGCCACCACTTTAACCGTTGTTGCTACTGTCGCTTTTGCCATAAGTTGCTGTCTGTTTTATATTATGGTTGCTGTTGACATTTTTATTATCCTTTCACATTTGTCTCTGCTGCCTGGCGCATTTGCCGGGCCATTGTGCTGCCGCAGCTGCTGAAGCTGCCAGGCAGAGTGCGTAAGATTTTAATTTTCCTGAAAACTCGTTGCGCATTTCGCATGCCTATCCCGCGCTGCTGCACCTACATACGTCAAGCACGTCCGCATATTTTCCACAATTTCCTCGCCTTTGCATTTAAGTCCACAGCCGACAATGGAACAGGATGTGCGAGAAAGTGCCCCTTTTGCTCTTTTGGCACATTTTGCAATTTTTTCTTGCTTTTCTTCTCCCGCATTTTCACAGCACTGCGGGCGCTGATAGTTGCAGAAGTCAAGTTGGCAAATATGGCGTCGAAGACGTCGACGTTGCATTCTCAGCTTTTCTTTATTTACTTTCTTAAAATATTTCTTTGTTCTTCTTTTTGATGATTTATTTTTTATGTTTTTTTAGTTCAGTGTAATTTCTGTTTATCCTCGGCACTGTTGGTGATTCGCACTCGCACATCTTCGGTATTAAAAATGCTCAAATCCTTACAGAAATCATTCGCATGTACTGGATGTGGTTGTATGTATAGGTGAAAAATGCTTTCTTGTCTGCGTACATACATATGTACATATGTGAGTCCTGCCAACTGGAAATCTGTAAAATTGTAAAACTGACAGCTGAATGAAGAAGAAACAGAATTTTTAGTTGAAAATTCTTTAAGGCGACGTCAAAGCATATAAGACGCGTACAAATGTAGACATAAGTCACTAAATGAATGAGTTGCCAGTCGCTCGCAGGGTGTAATGTACGCGGGCTATGTTGAGCTTAACAATCTCTTTTGTCGCAAAAATCCTTGCAGACGAAAATCCTTTCAGTAACATGAAATATTGTGAAGCTTGCTAGGCTGGCTGTCGGGGAAATGAATGAGTTGCATATGTGCCGCAGTGAATGGAAAGAAGCCCTTGGCCCGTAGGCGTATGAAAACAGAAAAGTTTGGTAGTTGTGTGAATTTGGTGCCGAACTTTAAAATATTTGCGTGCTTTATTAAACTAACTATTCAAATATATTTAATTATATTTTTTGCGGAAACTTGTTTGAAAAGAGAGTTATGAAGTTTTAATAGCAGCGAAAACAATTTTTTTTTAAATGAAGTAGTGTACACTTTTTAGTTAACAGATTTCGTTGTAGAGAAATTCGTATAACAAATGGGTATTAAAACGGAACCTGATCTGTTAAAACCTGGCAGAAATTAAAGGCATAGTCCCAGTGAATAGTTATTAGAGTATGAGAATCAAAAAAAGTTGAGAAAACAGCAATCTAGATTTCTTATTGATTTTAAACAAAACTTTTTTAATTTTACAAGCTTTATTTAGTTTCACTAGTCTCGGTGCCTGTAATCAAATCTTGCAACCAATTTTTAACCAACTTCCCGATGACCTAGAGACTTGAAACTTCAAACTTGGCTCAGAACTCTATGATAATGCAATATGACCAATGCCAGTTTTTATAAATTGCACTCTTCATACAAAAAAAGTGCAAAAATCCGCCAGCAAAAAAAATTATTAAAAATCAATGCGATTTTTCAGTCGTTTTAAACTTGCACTTTATGAGACTAAAATTTGATGGGCTATAAAACTGCGTACCCAAACATGTTCAAAATTTTCGGATTGAAAAGCTTGAAATTTCGATGAAAATTTCATTAATTTTTCTAAATTCTACAAAAAGTTTGAAACTTTGATTTATGCGGTTTTGGTTAAGGCATGAATAAAATTAAAAAAAAAATATATTAAAAAATTTAGAACTTGAAAAACATTTCGAATATTAAAATAAAATCAACACGTGGACATTTCGAGCCTTAACCGCCAAAATAACGTAAGCGACATTTTTTTCAAAATTTTCTTTTTGATGCAGAAATGCATCTATAAGCTCTAGGA
>JAPVRG010222722.1:4297-14868 GCA_029783565.1 Rhagoletis cerasi | reverse complement strand
GTGAAAAGCATGCCAGATAGGATAGAAAATGAGCGATAGAATATGAGTTGCAGCGGTGGCGGTTGTGGTTGTGGTTAAGAAGCGCGAATACTATTGTTGAGTGAGGATTGTTGAATGGATGGTAGACGAGTGAAGAGAAGGGCTGTTGTAATAGCTAGCTATGTGCGAGTAGCTAACAAGTGCAACGCCTAGTTTACGCGACTATTGTTGTCAATTTTGTTGTTTTGGTCGTTGTTGTTGCTATTGGCATTGTTATGCACAAATGCTAGCGTTATTGTTATTATTATTGTTGTGGGTGGGTGTGGGTGTGTGTATACTTATAAGTATGCATTTTGTTGTTGTTGTTTTTGTTTGTTATTCGTGCGCGCTTTGCGGTTGCAGCGCTGCAAATTCGCTTTGCACCAAAAATTAGGTCAACGGGTGTACAGAGAGTGGGAGATTTGTATGTAGTTAGGAGGCCACGCAGGCGTTGCTGCGTTTGCACGCCATATATCTAATATGTATCTACATACGTACATATATATGTATGTAGCATATGCGCTTGGCGGCCAGTGGGTGGATGTGGATTCGTGCAACGACACAGCGACTTGCAGCTGTGCACGCGCGGCACCTACACACTTACACTTCGTAACATAAATATGCGCATACCTACACATGTACATATGTATGTATGGATGTGTATTTGCTTGTCGGCTTGTTGACGCCTGTTGGTTACAGATGTGTGAAAGCCTCTTTGACAGGTCAAAATGCGAGTAAACGCTCACTCACACAAGTTAACACTACGGTAATTCAATGCACACTCTGTGCTGTCCATTTACTGCCCACTCATTCGTTTATTTAGCTGCAGACTTGCTCCCACACATGCACACTCCTTCCAACAGCACCAACACCATCACAGAGCTCCATTCATTAGTTCACTCCCACTCGCACCGACAACCCTAAGACTTTGCATGCGGTGCACAGTCGTGCATTTGTATTTCTATTTTAATTGCAAATTTGCGCTGTTCTAGTTTTTTATTTGATATTAAGTGGGCAGGCACCACCAACAAAATTGTGAAGGAATAATCAAACTTCGCTCTAGTCTATAAATTACATAGTACTTGGTAAAGAAATAATAATAAAAACATCAAATAAAGTAGAGCAAAGCAACCAACGGTGGGCAAACAAAACTGGGGAGCAAAACAAACTTGTTATTTGGCATAATTTCTACTTGGCATTTTCAAGGTGGCAGGCACGACAGCAGCGGCAGCAGCAGCAGCAACAACAAAAACAACAGAAACAGCCTCGTCAACACAGACGCCACCACCGACAATTGCCGGCGACAAGGTTATGACCATGTACAGACAAATTCACAAGAACAAAAACAAATTTACGTAGATATGTATGTAACCATAAACAAGTAGTTGTGTATGTATATTGATGTCGCTGCCATTAAAGGATATCAACTGCAGCAAAACCTGGTGAAAGAAATTATGTCAGATTGTGCATTTATGACTCTGTGCTTGTAATTATATGGGCAAGTATTTGTGGTTTTATTTATTATCGTAACACTATTTTTAAATATGTAACTTATTCAATGCGCTGTTATGCTCTCTTCTGGTATATTAGTAATACAGCGGGGTACATTTATTGTACATATTTGTTCTGCAAAGCTTTTAATGGTCAGCTACCTGTCGGCGGAAACCTCCTCCGTGGCTGAGGAGCTCAAACATTTCGTGCCAGTATTATATGTATGGCGGTTACTCAAATAAACTTGCTGCAGTCTGAGGTGGCCTATTTTTGTCAGAACTAGTCACAGAAAACAACACTCAGACTAAATGCCGCCCATTGTACAGTTGCATGTTCCTTTTAATCTGTTTTAAATCTAGTTGATTTACAAATAAATCGAAGCAGATTGTTGGGTGTCAAAGAACTCTGTTGCTTGTCTCTCAGCATATCGCTGCCAAATTCCTCATACTTAATCCTTGCAAAGGCGGGACAGAGAAACAAAAAGTGTTCCACCGTCTCATCCTCTTCAAGGCAGTAAGGGTAAATGGGGTTTTCATGTATGCCGATCACTGTCATGTGTTTGTGCCAAGTAAATTGTCCATTCGGTAGTTCCACAAGTTGTCTACAGTCCATTCTGTTCAAAGAAAGCAAATACCAGCTCGATCCTCTTAGATTGAGGGCAACATGAGTTTTGCCCACCTGCAGCCCCCTGAAACCACCAAGTCATTTCTGAATGAAATATTCACCCTGGTCGGCGCCTTATTTAGCCAAATGGTCTGATGCCTCATTACGGGAACTCCCGAGGGACCTGGTACCCAAGTTCAAAATGTTTCTCAACATAACTTAGTCGATACTTGCATTTCCGAACTAATTTGGAAGTAGTTAGAGGACTGGCAAATGCCTTAAGTGCAGCTTGGCTGTGACTACAAACACGTAAAATTCTGCATCGGCTTGGAATACCGAGGCATATTTTCTTAGGGAAAAGTGAAGCACGTCCTTACTCTCTTCGATAGTGATGGCATTGCTTATTCTGCCAACCAGGCTCGGCAGAACCATCTTACAATATTTCCCCGCCTAATAGGCATGTTGATGCAATTACAGAGGATGTGATGAAAGCGCCTCTACGCCTCTCTCCAGACATTTCAGCATGAAGGGCATCAGGCTAATAGGCCTGAAGCTTTCTGGGCTAGTATAATCATCCCTCCCAACTTTAAGGATGAAGACAACGTCTAACAGTCTCTATGATTGTGGTATATGTATGTATAAGCAAGTGCTAGCGATGCAGTGAAAATTTTTTTAAGGCCGCCAGCAAAAGCTCAACACCTTTTTTAAGTACAACAGGCATGATATCATCCGGACTGAGCATTTTAAAGCTGTCAAAGCATCCAATAGCATATCTTATGGCATCTTCACTCGGCAAAGTTCTAGCATTTACCTCCCTCTCCTGTTGAGGGAGAGGAATGTGTAACCATCGCATGATTTCCGGGGAAGTGACTCTCCAGGAAAACAGAAAGAGAGTCCACCCTTGCTTCTGTATAGAAACCATCAGGCCTCTTGAGCGAACCCAGCTTTGTGTTTGGTTATTTTTAAGAACTTTTACCTACCTACGCAGAGAAAAGAGTTTTGTAACGTCAACTAAATTTGTTTCGCTCAACACATGATTTTGTTATAGTTACTTGGTTTGGTTATAGTTACTAAATCATGTGTTGAGAGAAATATAGTTTGCGGACTTTCTTCTGGGTGTAGCTTGGTTGGTGACCGAAGGGTTCAATAGCACTGCAGTACACTTTGAAGGAAGCGCTATTTGCAGAGAGAATTAGCTTCTTGTGCTCTGTTTGAGTGCAGCGATAGCGTTCCCAGTCCATCTCATTGTTAGTTTTGAATGCCAATTAAGAACTTTTCTCGAATTACCCCTCAGTCTCTGAAGCTCCTTGGCACGAAGGGCAGCTGTTAAATCAGTCACCACCTCATCATTAGACTGAGTGGTACGTATCCTAGGTCGCACGGCAGTCGAGAGCTGAAGCTTCTCTCTCGCACAGCCGATCCACCATTTTAAGATTTCGCATTGGTGCAAAACAAATAGTATCCTCGCCAAGATGAAATTCGATATAACTGTGGTCCGAAACCGAGTTTTCGCTCAGCACCGTCCAGTTTAGAGTAGACCAATACAACCGAGTGGCCGCTGTGGTGTAGTGGTAAGCAGTGCGCGCTTCCACTCCGCAGGGCCTGGGTTCAAGCCCTGGGCAAAGCAACATCGCAAAAAATTTAGAAAAAAAGCGCGTGTAGCCAGTACACGTGAAAGAAGTTAACTTCTTAAATTCAGAAATAACGAAATATGAATAAGGTGTATTCGAGAATGGTTTAGATTCACAATTTCTTACTTCCGGGAAGTGGTCCAGGGAACCGATCCATTCGAAAATATCTTATACATGGTGCGTTTTCCTTCAAATTTGGTATGTGGGTAGAATTATGCCTAAATTAACAGGGGCCAATACGAATGGGATATAGAGGAAGAGGGACGTGGTAGAAGGAAAGAGGGCAATGAAGAGAAAAAGGGAGGGAGATAGTGTGAAGGCGAAGAAAGATAGGAAGGAGAGTTGTAAAAGGGGGGACAGTGAGCTCACATTTAGACAGGACGTCTGTCTCTACTACATATATAATATATAAGATATACGCACAACGCATAACCAGGCGATCATAAAAATTAGAGCGCGTCAGCTCAAAAATTCCATTCGCGCCTTTGTCTGCCCAAGAAGACGTACAATATTAACCAATCACTAGACGTTGTTACATGCATGCCATACATATATATACACCAGAATTTCTGTAAGCATGACAATAACAAATTAGAATGAGACTATTGCTTGCTTGTTTTTATGAGCGCCTAGGCATACAACTTAAAAAATCAGCTAAAACTACTCCTTCCTACTACAATAATCTGCTACAATTTTCTATTTCCGTTGCATCTTCTATTACGAAAATCTAATTTCCGTTGCATCATCCATTTTCTCAAATTTTACTCTCAATCAAAACTTCATATCGCCGCCTAGGAAGTTAACTTCAAAAACGGGTTTTCTTAGCAGCGGTCGCTACTCGGCAAGCAATGGCAAACCTCCGAGTGTATTTCTGCCATGAAAAAGCTTCTCATAAAAACACAATCGCCATTCGGAGTCGGCGTAAAACTGTAGGTCCCTCCCTTTTGTGTGACAAATCTATTATTATTATTAATATAAGCGAGAGTTACTATCGGTTTCACGAAAGCAATTTAAGTGAAAAATAATTTTTTTTCTGTCATTTTCCATATTAAATTCAAGTAAAAAAATTAATTTTCACTTAAATTTCTTTCGTGAAACTGGCTCTTAGACAGGCTAATATCAATCACCTCCCGTCTACTGGAGGCAACAAACGTGAACTTGGTGCTGACCTCCCCTTCCGTTGCATTTGCTATGACTCCATAATAGCACGCGGAGTTGAAACATGCGTTTTCTCTGAATACCCGGGAGTAATAAGATCTCTCCAGCTGCCGGAATTTGTGAGTTTTTACCAGGCAAAAGTATTTGCAGTAATGGGTGGGGCCGGTGAACTTATTCATACGTGAGTCTATGCGTGACGCAAAGGTGTTTTGTCAGCAGTTTTTCATCAAGTGAGGCAACCACTCTATTGTAATGTGTTTCAGACAGAAGTAGAGGCCAGTAGGGAAGCAGTCAATGCGCCGCTTATACATTTGACTTTGAAAATGGAGGTGGACATTGTACACACAGACAGCCAAGCAATAATCATTATTATACTAAGGCCATTCGGCGCTGACCAGGGAGGCGGTGGTAGCGCCGTTGACTACCTGTGAGCTACTCTTGGATAGGTCTCAGTCAATTCAGCTCTGTAGCTATAAGCGAAAACAGAATTTGTGTAATGCACAGTGTTTCAGAGGTGGTCAAGAGATTTCTTTGATCTTACAAAGCCAAAACTCCCGGATATCACGCAATGAGATTAAGTATCTCGTCTGATCCCTGTTGTCAGCTGTTTGCATAATAATGACTTGGAATCACTTTTGCACATTCTCTAGGACAGTTTACCATTCGCAGAGCTGGTATTTAAGGATCATGACTCGCACTTCGTGACTAACCTTCAAGAGCTCTCTGGGACTGACATTAAATGGCTTCAAAACTCTGTTTCGGCACTCGGCGATTCAAAGTTTATTTGGAACTTACCGTTCACTATAATTTATGGTATCACATACAGGACAACTTCCCCCAAACTAGGAGAAACCACACCAAAGCTAGATTCGGTTAAGTAGCCAGTGAACGAAATTCGACTGCATTGATTGCTTCTCTATTGGGGTTATATTTTGGACGGTTGGGCCTTGAGAAGCAAATGCTTCGTGGTTTTAGAACTCTTTTCCTCATACTCGCAAATTTATTTCCAGTAAATATTTACTTACTAAACGAGCTAAAGAGAATTATATACATATATGAATATACATATTTACGTCTGCAATTGAGTGCGGAAATATGTGAAGATCAAATGAGAATGTTTATGTTACTCTTACATTTACTATGTATAAACTTTGGAAGTCGTACGTCATTGAAGTCCTTTCTTATTTCCTTTTTTCCAGACAAAATTGTGATACCAGAGAAAATTGCCATACGCCTACTCAATTCCTCGGAAGTCACCGCCGAGCAATTCTATAAACACATACTTGAACAATATCGCATACTCAATCTGCTGCAGCAGCAGCGCCAGCAATATCTGCAAAAACAACATCTTCATCTACAGCAACTAGCAGCCGCCAATAAATTTCAAGAGATCTTCGCCACAGCGACAATAATACAAGCGAATCCAAATGATCCAATACGTAAACCGGTTACACCCACTAATGGTACCTTCCTGCTAGATCCATCGCGTCCCATAGTTACTGACGAAATCGAACCACGTATACCCATATTGGACACTGCGCAAGCGCCAATTCCCGTGTTGGCGCCCGCATCGGCGCTTGCAACAGCAACTTCTTCGGCGACAGTGTCGCTGGCAACGGCCAATGCAAACAATGGTCACAATAAACGCAAATCGCATCGCAAGCACTACAACAACAACCATCATCGGCATACATCACGCAAGAATCATCGAAAGAACGTAGCAGCCGTCGCAGCCAGCAGTAATGTTGACAATGATAACAATAACAACCTCAACAACGACTATGAACCCGAACCATTTGTGGTGGAGACGCCACCCATGAATCCACCCATACTGTCCGTGGTGCAGGAGCCTTACACACAGCTACCCATACCGTTGGTGCTGAATTCGAGAGAAGATAAGCGTCCTTTTTATTACGCACATGGCGAGCGTAGGGGCGGCAGCAGCGGTGCTCGAAAGCGGGCGGGTTACGATACACAAACATACATGAACCCGCTGCTGACCGGTGAACTTATATTCGAAAAATAAAAAGCACAGGACGCCAGGAGCGGTAAGATAGAACAGGGTGATGGAAGTGGATAGGTAAGAAGAAGAAATAAACGAAAAATTACTTTAAATAAAGCAAAAGCTGGTGGTATTCCGCAAAGAGCATCAAAAACAAAATCAGTCACAATTGGGTCATTTCAGAGATAAACAACAACAAATACTGCCATTATTGCCGCACCAAACTGCACGGACACCAGCAGTAGCGGCAGGCTTACAACTAAGTGCATTGTCGCTGCTGCTGCTGCGGCTAAAAGCACCCCACAAATAACTATGGAAAACCAGAAAACAATAAGTAAATTGAAAAGGAAACAACAACAACTAGAGCATATATAGCAGATTTTTGAATGTGTAGCAATTAGTGATGAAAAACATACCAAGAACAGAAAACTGAAAAATTATGAAATACCTTAAAAAACCAAAAACAAAAAAAAAACTTATATATCCGTATACCCAACAACCAATACACTTGTAATCGTCTGTATGTACTGTTTATACTCGTATTGTATGTTTATACTACTTACATATATAATCGAAGAATAAAAAATAAACCTTCCCGCCTATACACCAAAGTCACCCCACACCACTTTATACTTCACTTGCATGGTTCTTAGCCCATTTTAGGCAGCATTGAAGCGCATAAAAGCGCATACAAACGCATGAAAACGCATACAAACGCATGAGAACGCATACAAACGCATGAGAACGCATTTACTTATTATACAATACCATTTCGCGTTGTCACTTTATCACTCACTTCGCCTTCACCACCCCGCCACTAGTTATTCACTCGCTCACCAGCCGCCTCACTCACCCACTTTTCAATGATTCACCACCTCTTCACCATTCACATACGCGCGCATTTACTAGAGAAGAATTTAATCACCAAATCAAATCAAGTACACCACCAACCAAAAAATATAATATGTATGTATGAAAAGAAAGCAAAAACACAAGATCAAATAAAAAACTAGTTCTTATATGGATGTACACCAATATATGTATGTGTATGTATTGTTGCGTTAGTATGGCCTTAAACAAAGGCTCAAATGCCAAAGTGGTCAAAGGAGCAGAGATAAGAGTTTAACGAAATTAATTGAAAGTTTGAAAAATGCTGGTATAAAGAAAAGTAAGAAAAACGAAAAAACAAGTAACAAAGGAATTATATGTACGTACATGTCCAGAGTGGGAAGCAGAGCTGCATAGCAGAAGAGATGATACATCTACATACATACCTACATATGGTACATACATAAGTACATATATACTTGTACTACTTTACAATTAAAGCGATGAATGCGAAGAGCTGCAAATGAAAGCTTTTACAGTAACGACTATGACTTGGAGAAACAAAAAGAAGATAAGACGTATCTACTCCTCGTAATTGCAGCATCGTAATTACATAAGAGTATTATCAAAAGTAATTTAAGAAATGAATACGAAAGCGAAATAAATGAACAAACAATAAATAAAATTAAGTTAAAAAAGGTATAATAAAATAAACAGAAACAAAAGCAGAAAAATTTTTATATATTTTTTAATTTGAGAATCTGGATTAATTGAAGAAAGTGGTAGGTAAAGAAAGGATAAATGAACGTTGAGGTAAGTAAGTGAAGTAATTGCATACATTTCTTCTAAAGAAACCAAAAATTTATTTTAAAAATAAGATGAGTCATTCTAAGGAAAGCATGCCAGCATCTACCCAGCTGAATTGATAGGTAGTACCATGATACAAAAAACAAGGTAGTTCCATTGTCACTTTTTCGTCGCCATATTAACCACTTGACAATTAAGCAGATTATGACATTCCGTGCTACCATCCATGATATAAAAAAATATTTTTTTTTATGTCATACGTAAAAAAAATAAATATTCTGCATTAAAATTTCGTTGCAATTCAAAAAAAAATACATGAAAAGAAAAAAATGAGCTGTTTATTTAATCAATGCCCGAATACAATACATTTATACAGAGGTACAGAGGTAAAGTTCTTCCAATTCCCCGTTATTCCGCACATTCGGGAGAATTGGCTGCTGGCATGCGGTGTTAAGGAGTGTGACTTTCCGTTATTTTGCAAATAATGAAATGTCGTTAGCCAAGAAGACTGCACGATTAAGCCGAAGTGCAGTGCCAAAGTGTAAAAAGTAAGCATCATAATCGCAAATGTGACCAAAACTTTGATATTCACAATTTACAGTAGTGAATCAGAAGAAATGGAAGAGAATTTGGAAAAATATCTCACGGTGGGGTATGTGTATATATTTTCTTATAAGCAGAACAAGAAAAACATGTTCCTTTGAATTTATTTAGAAGTGAAGAAAATCTTTTTGGTACTGAACCAACCGGGATTTTTCGAAAAATTGTTAGAAGCTTTTCAACTCAAATTCAGTAAGATAATACTTCTACTAAATCAGATTCGCATTATATGTATATATATGTACGTGAATATTTATGTATATATTTATCTTAGTGATTCTCTCGATGCATACAAACATAAGTGCGTTGAGCTTGAAAACGAAATTAAAACTCTTAACTCTTAATAAGAAGCTAAGGAAAGCTGGAACGGATAATCAACTCTTAACCGTAAGCCAACAAGTGTTAGCTAACACTGCTAAATCGTCACGCTACAGCCTTGATGATATATCGTTCGTAACGTGTATCTACTACGCTGGGCCACGGTGTATTTCATTTCTTAAACTTTTTTCTTTTCTTTAGCTTTCTTATCAATGAGTTTAGACAAAATATTTGAATTAATTTTTAAAACAAAGCATTGTCATTACTTAGTTTTTGTGTTGTTTTGTTGCATTTATGAAATCCACCATTTTATAAATAATCTCCAATATATGATTTCAAATTACCCTCTCCTGCAAATTTCCGATGTGGCAACGCTATGCCAAATGTTGACATCAGGGGGAACGTCAATAATCTGCTTTTTAATCAAAAAAAGTTTTAAATGAAACTACCTTGTATTTTTTGTATCATGGGTAGTACAAGTATATTTGAGACATTTAAGATACAAGGGAATAGCTTTAATTAATTAGCAGTTAATTTAGCTGTTACTTATTCTGAGAGCCAGGTGGCATTATTAGCCACAACAGTCAACAGCAACTGGAGCAATTTGTGTGCAGTAGCTTGTCTGGATGAATCTGCAGCAGTAGCATTGGATTGGCCTCTCCGATAAAAGCCTACAAACATACATATATGTATATAAACAGAAATTTATTAGCAATTTCACGGGCGACGAAAAAATTGATTATGAATCCAAACTTTCATAGAAGTTTCAGCGCAGCAAGGACAAAGTAAAGTATTTTCGGAAATTCACACCGAAATAAATGTGGTGTTATAGTGAAAAAACTTGTCATTTCACGATAACGCAGAACGAGAATTTTCGCCCTGGTATTTGTACGCATTTCTCTTGGCCGTCTTAAGCCACATCTTGAAATTTTTTGAAAACAACGTGCTCTTCCCATGTAACGGTAATCTTCGAATACTTAAAGTGGGCGATATTTTACAGGGCGTGGTTATAGTTCACTCAGAGAGCAAGTTGCAAATACTTGCTGGAAAAATTTTATCATATTAAACTAGTCTTCTTATTTTAAATAAGTGACAACCCTATCCATGAATAGGTA
>JAPVRG010222720.1:0-11001 GCA_029783565.1 Rhagoletis cerasi | reverse complement strand
AAAGACCAGGTGGAGAAGGACTTGGCTTCACTTGGCATTTCCGATTGGCGTCAGTTGGCACAGAAGCGAAACAACTGGCGTGCTTTGTTGGACTCGGCCAAAATCGCTTAAGCGGGTTCAGCGCCAAACAAGAAGAAGAAGAAGAAACCGATTGTTATGCTATCATTTGCATAGTTGATTATGCACTTGTTTATTTTTAAAAAGTCTTTTCCGAGTATTCCGTCCGAAGGAATGTTAAAGCTGTCATTTACAACGTGAAGAGTGTGCGGAATAAAAACGTCTGATACTACCAAATTTGTACTTATTGTGTCCAAGGTTTGGACCGTTTCTGATGTTACGCCCGTGATATTAATAATAGATTTGCTTGCTAGGCTGGAAAATTTTATAAGGGAAATGTCTGTTTGAGAGTCTACTAAAAAAGTGCATTGTTTGTGAGAATCGCTACAATTTATTTCAATGAAATCGGAATAGTTGACATTTAAGCAGTAAATGGATCTTTCTTCTGTAACAGTCGTTAATTGTTGAAGTCTAGCTCCCCCAATGTTCGCGCCTGAGGGGCCTCGGCGTTTAAAGTCCGAACATTGGCAGAATTTCGTGTATTTGAACGCGTATGATTGTTATTTCTACTGCTTGAAGCCTGACTGTTGTTACTATTATTATAGTTATTTCGTCTATTACTGAAACTATTATTCCTATTCTGATTGTTGTTTCGGTAGCTAGTATTTCCACTGTGCCTATTTGAATTGCCGTTCATCCTTAAATTGTTATTGTGATATCTGTAGTTGTTGCTGCCTCTAAAACCTCCTCGAAAATTAGTTGTTCGTATGGGACGTGACCTAAAAGCCAACACCTCTTTTAGTATATTGTCGTGCTCCACAATCATCTTCGCTACAACATATTTCGAGTCGCTGAAAGTTGACGACGCTAGTATCGACTTTACCATATCTGCACGGCTGTTGAGCCTACAAACATTTATTGTTTGCTCAACTGCCATCTCGTGAGCTTTCGCTTGTGTCATCCCTTCAATAATAAGCGAACGCTCGAACGAATCTGAGAGCTCCTCTACCTGTTTCGCAAAACCTGAATAATTGTTGTTATGTACTTTCATCGCTGCAATTTTACCAGCGACAACTTTCGAGTTATCTGGTTTTATCTTGCTGGACAGCGCTTCTTTAATTTGACTAACTGAGCTTATTTGCGTAGGTAGGGACTCGCGAGTTTTACCTTCAAGTTTGGATTTTCAAAATGCAATAAATGTTGTAGTTAAGCTTTCGTCTGAAAATTCTTCAATAAGGGTAATTTTATCAATAAAAGAGGTAAGTGACAGCGGGTCAACATTGTAATTCTCCCTTATAATCGAGGCGCATAAACTTATAAATGATTGCTTTTGCTCGGGTGTTGCCATTTTTGCGTTGGTATCTTGAAACAAGTTAATATTTGGTGAGCTAGTGGTTACGTAAGGAGGGTCTTCAAATCCTAAAAAATCTCCAAGAAAAAACAAGGAACGGCTCTTTTTAATACTATAAACCTCAAGGGTGCCAACTGAACGTGCGTCAGTAAAATCTTCGTCGGAATCTGTGTCCGAATACAAAACGTTTTCATTAATTATTTCGGAAAAATCTTCTGATACTTTTATTTTGCAACCAATTTTGCAAAAACACTTAAGTAGCTTTTCTCTACACCGCGATAAACTCTCAATTAATGACTTTGGCCAAAGAACGTAAATTTTATAAGAAGCGACAACTCGTTATAATTTTACTGAGTGCGAAGATCAGGGGCGTGTCTTCTCTTTTCATCCAATCAAAAAACGTATTTGCGCAAAAGAGAAGGCACGCCCCTGATCTTCACACTCGCTAATATTATAACGAGTTGTCGCTTCTTATAAAATTTACGTTCTTTGCTTTGGCTCAACCCTTTTTTCGAAATGCGAGTTTACTACTTCTTCGCAGCAGCACTAATTTCGTATTTTGATATTCGCAGCATCACTAATTTTGTATTTTCGATATTCGCAGCACTAAATGACGTGATCGTATAACTGTAATTCTCTCATTGCAATGTACTAAAATTCTTTGCAATTTCTTCTTAATTTCATTCTAATGTACATTCTAGCATAAGCACAGCTCAATTCTTACATTGTAAAACTCTCGGACTTCACTTCTGCCGCGATCACGAATCAATAAAGCTGTTAAGCATTTTTAAGCGATTTTTCTCTTTATTAGGAAATAGTACATAGGTGGAGCTCCTCCTCTAAACATTTGGTGACTCTGACGTGATCGGGTCATTTCGCACTATAACACGATTTTTGTTAATTTTGCGCGCAAGCAAAAATCGTGTACGCAAAGTTCAAAGCTATTAAAACTTTACGTAAATTGAATTCGTCCGTCAATACATAATCGCATAACGGAGGTGTCTGCTGATAGTACAGCTACTCTTGCATTTATCGTGCTGCACACAATTAACTGCAAAGCCAAAATGCCAAATGGCAGCAAATCAAAAAAGGGTACTGACGTCACGTCAGCCGATGTAACGATCAACAGCTCCGAGTCAATTTCGTTTAATATAAGGAAAAGTGCGTCGATTAAGCAGCAATTAATGACTTTAAAAAAAACTTTGTCGGCGCAGCATCTTAACGAGCTCGATGAAGCATGCACGACAGCTTTGACCACGTGCAGTCGATTCTCGAGGAAGCTGATCAACGCGAACTAGAGGGAACAGGCCGATCGGAATTTTTTGACATCTACCTAGAATTAAAGCAAAGCTGTTCGTGAACTCAATTTACATCGGAAACCAAACGCAAGGCATTCCTCGACCGCTAGGCATATCGCATTGGAAGAACCGCCGTCAACGTTATTTTCATCGCTACGAAAATCTCGACTACTTGAGTTAAAAATACCGAAATTTAGCGGAGCATACATCGATTGGCCTAATTTCTTTGCCATGCTCAGCAGCGTTATTGACAAGGATCTCGAGTTGAGAAAAGCGGAAAAACTTCAACATCTACGCGCTTTGGAAACCATTTGCTCGCTAGAACCGGTTGAGGAGAATTATGGAAAAGCCGTTGCTTTACTAAAAAATCGATTTGATAACAAATTACTTGTTTTTCAGGCACATATTAAGGCTATTTTCGGGTTTAAGACGGTTGATAAAGGTTCTGCTAGTGGTTTGCGAGAATTGAGCGACAAGTTCAATTCGCATCTGCGTGCACTTAACACATTGGCTACACCTGAGCAAATTTCGGATGGTTTACTCATACATCTTGTTACCAGAAAGTTTGATCAGAAGACGCAAGAAAAGTGGGAGGAGGACTTGCCGACACAGATATTGCCAACTTTGAATTCACTAACCTTGTTTCTGGAGAAGCGGTGCCGAATGAAGGAAAATTTGGTAAGTGCTACGGTAACGCAAACACCTAGCAACCAGGTGGGCAAAAATTCGAATACAAATAAAGGAATTAGAAACTTTTTGGTAGCATCTTCAAGTAGCTCTAGTTTTTGCGTTTTCTGCGATACGAAAGATCATTACATAAATAATTGTAAACAATTTTTAAACTTGTCGCCGAGTTTGCGCTACAAAGATGCTAAGCGGCTGCAACTTTGTTTAAATTGCCTACGCAAAGGCCATAATCTACAACGGTGTAAGTCCGGGCATTGCCGTCATTGTTCAGGCAAACACAACTCGCTTCTCTATATGAGCCCGCTTCCCTCGTCTATATTCTCGTCTTCAAATCAACTTATAATTGAAGCTATGGCCTCTTCACATCAAACACTCATTTCATCCTTAACTTCAAGTTCAGTTCCTCAAGCCCCGAAATCGCTAGCCGACAGTAATGTGTTGCTTGCTACAGCTATACTTTCAGTAAAAAATCGTTCAGGCAACTTCGTTCCATGTCGCGCTATTCTCGACTCGGCCTCTCAAATAAATTTTGTAACTACTCGCTTGGCAAATCTGTTGCAACTTCCATTCAAACAATCAACAATTTTGATATCCGGTATCGGAGAATCAAACTTCGTTACCGACAAAGAGATTGACGTTTTCGCACAGTCGCAAAATAAAGGCTACAACACTTCGTTCGCTGCTATGGTCACACCCAGCATTACAGATTATGATCCTAATTTCAGCCTTTCTTCGGAATGGAAAATACCATCAAATATCAATTTAGCAGATCCATTTTTCTTTAAACCACAGCGCATTGACTTGCTAATTGGCGCAGGTTTGTTTTTTGACTTGATGTGCGTTGGCCAAATTCGCCTTGCTAGTAATTTGCCAATACTGCAAGAAACTCGACTGGGTTGGATTGTCTCAGGTGGTGTTTCATATACCAACAAATAATCATCGTCACTCGCTGCTTGCAGCAAAAACGTATTTGAGCAACAACAAAACAACTCATTGAACGATATGGTTAAAGGATTCTGGGAAATAGAGAACAACTTCGACTCTGCTCCTCCACCATCCGAAGAAGACGATTGGTATGAGTAACATTTCAAAGAAAATTTCTCTCGGCTAGCTTCGGGAGAGTATTCAGTGCGTTTGCCTACAAAAACAGATTCTAGTGCTCTTGGCGACTCTTATAAACGTGCTCTTCGCAGATTTAAAAACTTAGAGCGAAAATTGGAAAATAATCATGACTTAAAAACTCAATATATTTCGTTTATGAATGAGTATAAATTGCTGAACCATATGTCACTGGTAAAGCCACAAGCAACAACAAAAACACATTTTCTAACGCACCACTGCGTGCAAAAACTTGACAGCACAACGACGAAGCTTCGCGTCGTATTCGACGGCTCCGCGAAAACAACAACGGGCCATTCGCTGAATGACCTTTTGCTAGCGGGTCCAACTATTCAACCAAAGCTGTTCAAAACTCTTTTACAATTTCGTTTTCGTAAAGTCGCTCTGTGCGGAGACATATGTAAAATGCACCGATGCGTACGTGTGACATCCCCAGAAGAATATCTTCAAAGTATTTTATAGCGCGAGCATCCACTCGATGAGATAAAGGTATACAAGTTAGACACTGTAACATATGGTACAAAATCTGCCGCCTTTCTGGCGATACGCGCTATGCATCAACTTTCCTACGACGGGGAAGAGTCATTTCCAATAGGTGCAAAAATCGTGAGAAGAGATTTTTATGTGGACGATCTAATTTCGGGCGGAGATACCATAGAAGAAGTGGTTGAGATCAGACGTCAGGTTAATGGTTTACTTCAGCGTGGAGGATTAAACATTCGTAAGTGGTGCTCAAACGAGGATAGTACGCTGCAAGGTGTTGTCGGCTCAGAAAGTGAGAATGTACTCAAATTCCATGATGGAACTGATGTAGCGAAGACTCTCGGCCTCATCTGGGACCCTAAGACTGACAATTTCTTATTCTCATTTCCGCCTATCGTTTATAGCGAACGCACGACAACACGCACGATACTTTCATATATTGCAAAATTTTATGATCCGCTTGGCCTTGTTTCTCTGGTCATACCGAAACAAAAAATTTTCCTGCAAATCCTTTGGAGAGAAAAACTCCAGTGGGACGAAAGTTTGCCTCAGTTGTTGCAAACTACCTGGACAGACATTTGTGCAGAGTTTGGTCTAGTCAGCAGCCTTAAATTTCCTCGCTTTGTATTGACGCCTAATTCCAATTGGGAGATTCACGCATTCTGCGACGCAAGCTTGGCAGCGTTTGGGGCATGCGTATACATTCGTTCGGAGTGTGGTGGTTTTTCAAAATCATGCTTACTCTGTGCAAAGTCAAGAGTCTCGCCTCTAAAGAGTTTAACTATTCCTTAATTAGAATTGTCGGCAGCCTTGTGGCTGGCGGAAATGGTGGCACCCATTTCACAAGATTTTCCGCATCCTCACACCGTTCACTGCTGGTGGGACTCAATGGTCACTCTGTCCTGGCTTCGCGAACAACCATCGAATTTCAACATTTTTGTATCCAATAGAGTTAGCCAGATACAAACGTTAACCGAAGGTATGGCTTGGCATCATGTGCCTACTTCTTTGAATCCGGCAGACATCCTTTCTAGAGGATGCACTCCAAATGAAAATTCTGAACTTTGGAGCAATGGTCCACCATTTTTGTCAAAGGAGCACTCATATTGGCCGAATGGCATGGATTTTTTAACTGATTTACCCGAACGGCGACGCAAGGTTTTAGTTACTTTTCAACTGCGAAACATAACGCTTGATTGCAAGTACCACAACTCCTTTGACAAACTGCAGCGCGTCTTTGCATACGTCTACTATTTTTGCCAACCGTTGACTCCGCTGAACATTGAAATGGGTACACAATTGCTAATCCGTAACATTCAACAAATTCATTTTGCAGCTGAGCTCAAGGCGCTACGATTAAATAAGAAACTTAATTCAACAAGTCAGCTACACTCATTAAATCCGTTTGTCGACTGACATGGGCTTCTTCGCGTTGGAGGACGTTTGCAAAACTCATCATTGGGCTTTGAGGCAAAACATCCACCACTGTTACCAAAGCACCATCCGGTCATTATAGCACTAATTGGCCACTTTCACATCTACATGCAGGACCGCAGAGCTTGCTTGCTGCAATACGGCAGCATACTGGCCAATTGGTGGTCGAAAGACTGTTGCAAGTGTCATAAACACATGCGTTCGCTGTTTCCGTGTAAACCCAAAACTCTGTGAGCATATTATAGGCAGCCTACCAGCCGATAGAGTGCAAGCTAACAGAGATTTATTCCGCCCCGTTCACCACATTTTGGTGGATTATGGGAGGCGGCGGTTAAGTCAGCGAAATTCCATTTCATACGCAGAGAATCCAGATGATTTTGACGTGCTCACGCCTGCTCATTTTCTCATAGGTGCGTCATTTACATCTGTCGTTGAACCAGACGTAACCGGTCTTAATATCAGTCGTTTAAACCGATGACAGCGCGTTTGTCATATGCAGCAGGTATTTTGGAAAAAGTGGAGTAGTTCGTATCTCTCACTGCTGCAAGAGCGAGTTAAGTGGCGAAAATAAACTGGGAGTATTCAAGTAGGAAACATGGTCATTTTGAAAGACGAAAACATTCCATCACTGAAATGGCGACTTGGGCGAGTGGAGAGTTTGATTCGTGGCGCCGATGGTGTGGCTCGTATTGTAATCATTCGCACTGCCAATGGATTGGTTAAGCGGGCCGTGTGAAAAATTGCTGTGCTCCCTATTGAGACTGAAGCGGTTGGAAGCCTACACCTTCCAACGTGGGGAGGATGTTCGCAGCAGCACTAATTTCGTATTTTGATATTCGAAGCATCACTAATTTTGTATTTTCGATATTCGCAGCACTAAATGACGTGATAGTATAACTGTACATTCTAGCATAAGCACAGCTCAATTCTTACATTGTAAAACTTTCTGACTTCACTTCTGCCGCGATCACGAATCAATAAAGTTGTTAAGCATTTTTAAGCGCTTTTCTCTCTTTATTAGCAAATAGTACATAGGTGGTGCAAATCAGCTCCTCCTCTAAACACTAGTATTAAAGAACCAACTCGATATCTCCGAGCCAATAATATTCAGCCTTATCACGAGTTTCATTTTCCCCGGACCGGTTCACTTTTCACTTTTTGTTTCCGTGTATTTGCTATGGGCGGATGAACAATTTTCGGGCGAATTTTTATTCGGGCGAAACTCAGGATAAGGCTGATTATGTTTTTTATGTATTTATTTAGCTTTCGGTGCTAATATTGCACCCTCATCAGAATTTTACTGAAAAACAAAAAACATTAATCAACGTACTTATTACAATATCACTTGTCAACAAAAAGTACTTACAAAAATTTATTAAAATATGTATGTATGTTTAAGCCATGTATTATAAATCCTACCATACACACATATATGTGTACGTTAATTATGTGGGCACTATGTATACCCTGTCTATAAACAATTAAATTAGTTAAACTTATACACACTTTTGGTTTTTTATAGAATACACAATAATAGACATACCCAATATGGGAGTAACACGTAATAAAGGAAATTTCAGCATAATATTTTAAAATTATTTCAAAAGTTAAGTACCGCAAAAATAGACAAAATTTTCTTTATCAGAGTGGCGAGCGAATTATTGACTCAAATGTCAAAAGTTATAAGATCTATTCGTTGCCACAAGACGAACAGGCATATCTGGAGCGAGAGAAACATCAAACATAAATCCAGATATGCCTGTTCGTCTTGTGGCAATGAATAGATCTTATAACAGCAAAATTTTCAGAAAAAGCTTTAAATTGGAAATAATTTTTGTTTTTGAAAAAAGTTGTAAAAATAGCAATCTGCTAGCACGGCCTGGTATCTAGGAAAACCATGTATTGATGATTTCGATGTTATCGAAATATTGTTAAAAAAAAATTTAAAAAAGTTTCCAGCACTCACTCGTTGAAGCACAGAAGAAAAAATATTTGTTTGATAATATCAAAATTTTGAATAAAAAGTTTTAGAAAAGTTCTATGTATTCACTCGGCAAAGCACTGTTTAATAAAAATTTTAAATTGCAATTTAATTCCAAGAAAAGTTGCGTGGCAACATTTTGCTCGCTAGCGTAATTCAAAAATTTATAAAAAAAAATCATGTATGTCAGAAAAACTTTAATGGTAGAACACTTGAGAAAAAAAAATTGGTTTGATACCAATATTTTGCACGCGACTGTAGTAAGAAATTCCGTAAGAAAGCAGTAACACAAGTACATAGTATAAATGAAAATATGTATTAATATAGGTATGCATGTAGGTACGATACATAGTAAAGGTAGATTAGGTATTAATATATGTATGTATGTAGGTATGATACAAAAAGTAAAAGTACAGTATATATTAAAAATTTTCAACAATCCAAAAGTTTTATTTTAATATGAAAAAATTTAAATTTGTGGTCAAATTTCGCCAAAATTTTATAAAATGCTAAGTAGTGGAAATAATTACAATAGTTAAATTTGAATTTGAAAGAAATATGTATAAGTGATGCGATGTGTTATCATACCATACGGCTTGTGTTCTGCTTGCTCTTGCTCTGCCTTCGCTGCTACAGATGTCGTTGTAGTTGTTGCTGTCGTTTTTAACTTCGATGTCGCTGTGTTGTTCTGCGCCGATATCGCGCCTTGGCCCAGCGATATGTGTTTTTTTTGTTTTTGTTGTGGAGTGGCGTGGTGCTGTAAGCCGTTATAACGGAACTGACTTTTGCATTTTTAGTGGTCGCATATTTTGGTGGTACAGTCACGTATGAATGTTCATAATTTCGCGAATTTATTTTTACTGTTTGTTTGCCACCAGCCACGGTCTCCGCAATATTTTAAAAAGTACTTAAACCAGTCACTGCACTTATGTATTTTCGAAAAAATGTTTTTTTGTATTTAATTTTTTGAAGTGAAACTTCTTTGCGCTCGTTGGGCTGTAATTCCAATACCGAATGAAACGAAAAAACGACAGGAAAAGGGAGGCGATGGCGCGCGTGGTGAGGCAGTCGGACGGAAGGAGACATGGGAGAAACGAAAACGCGACAGATTCGGAGTAGGAAAAAACGAGAGAGGGGTAGCATGTAATCGATATATTTATCGATAAATTTATCGATTTTTCAATCGTAATATTTATCGATATTGTTGTCGATATAATAATCGATAGTCTTATCGATATATTTATCGATACAATAATCGATACTGTTATCAATTGTGCTATCGATATAATAGTGGATATTGTTATCGACATATTTATCGATTAAGTTATCTATTTTGCAGTTTTTATATTTAGCGATACATTTTTCGATATTGTTATCTATATAATTTTCGGTATTGTTATCGATATATTAATCGATGTTTTTATCGATTATATTTATTATTAGGTATTGTTACGTCTCCGCTGCCCGATAACTGCTGTCTTCATAAATATGTTGCTTTAATGCAGACTTCGCTCCACTGCTACGCTGCTGCTGTTGTGGTTGTTGCGGATGCCGGCCGTCTCACAACATTAAATTTATTTTTATTAAAAACACCATATAAACTTACGCGACACTACTTTCGCTTGTAATGAAACAGCACTTTATTTAATTAAACATTTTGTAACATGCCGCTTTTATTGTTTTACGTATTTATGTACACATGTTTTATGTTTTGTTAATTTCTTATTTTACACGTTCACATATCTGGCAATACCGTGTATGGCAATACCTTTTTCTGTCAAAGTAAAAGTTAAAGTTTTATTCTAATATGGCAATGCCGTAAAAATGTAACAACTCTATTTGTATCTTTTTCGCATGTGAGTTTTTAATTGTATAACAATTGTATAGCAGGATTGCCATAGCACAAACGGTATTGATCAGTGTGCTTTGCATAGCATATAAAAAGCCTGTGCGCTTATGAATTTGCACATTTCGTTTAGCGATCGGCGGTAAGCGGACCTTCTGGGCGAAGTACTGTGTTCGTGGTAGGCGTTAAGCCAGCCGTTCACAGTACCAGCCACAAGAAGTTTGACATAAAGAAGACTGTCTTTGGAGTGTGGAAAGCGATGGCTGGCCGCTGCAGAGCAGTTATTTCTTACGCCCGCCGCAGATTGATAAACCATCTTGTTTTTGATTTATATAGTTATTAGTCTCGTGAGTTTTTTTTAATAAATAAAACCAACAACCACTCACCATTGGCGCCCAACTTAGTGGCTAACAGCGAAAAATCAACATTTTTATCAACATTTTGCCGAGAAGAAGCCCACGACTCAACACAATGGTGACCCTTTCCACGGAACAATTCCAGCAGCTCCTGAATTCAGTCAGCAACAGCAACGTACGTGTTGGCACTTTCAGCACGTGTAACGCACGCTATAACGGTGTGCGCAATCCAACAAAAGTGGAAGAATTCATCGCATCAATATCGACTTTTAAGATGGTGGAAAAGATTAATGACGCCGAAGCGATTAACGGGATGCCCATGCTGCTCGAGGGTGATGCTGCGGAGTGGTGGCGCGGTGTGAAGGATCAGGTATCTACATTCACTGACG
>JAPVRG010222715.1:850-13586 GCA_029783565.1 Rhagoletis cerasi | reverse complement strand
CGATGACTTCCAACTGTTTTATGTGCGCAGTAAAAATATGAAACAAGTAGCCGCTGTCGCTGCTAACCCCCACGCTAGCGATGAGCAACCAGTAGTAGTATAAATATGAAACAGTAGCAGTGCAGTCCACCCCATAAAGTGTTAAATATTCTGCTTTTCAATAAATAGTTACTTGTGGCAGCTGTAGCATAGTTGAAGGCGTACAGACGGATACTTGCCATTTCGATCGTTCGGTTTCTGATTAGCGTGGTAGATACTAACTAAAATGCTTATGCGGTGAAGGCCGAATATCTGCTCCAATTTGGGATTTGCACTATTTTGTGTAGAATGGAACTAAATGGGCAGAATAGTAGACAAAAATCGCCTGTGCGCGTACCTCTCGTTTCATACCCGCGATGTTGAGGTCGAGCTCATAACCTCAGGGTCAATGTAGTCAATATGCATTGCACAAGCATACTGTACTACGACGGACGTTAACTGAATAACCGCCCCATATAAGTAGTTTTTCGTTCACTTCATCGTTGACTTGAGCTGAGTGGAATTTTGTGTATGAATGTGTGTTGGCGATTGGAATTTGCCGCAAAAAAATTTAATGCTAGAATTTTAGTTTTATCGAAGCTACATACTCTACACCCTCTTAGAAAGGGTACTATACATATGCACATACTTGATGCTTGTTTATACGTATTTACATTTTAAAGTAAATATGCACATAGATAATCGTGGTTAAAGGGAGAATTCTGCTTTTAAAATTTTTCTATATGAAATATTTATTGTTCTAAAAGCGGCGTTATTGATTGTTTCTCTTCCTGTTTTGAATTCGCTGATTAATTGCTTGTATCATCTCAACATGCGCTCATACATATATGTATTTGCTTAAGCTAGTTGTGCTACATGTTTATTATTGTCTTCACTATTTATTACTACTGGAAGATACATTGTTTTATATGTTTTTTTTTTGTATATGCGAAAGCGCTTGCGCACAATGTACTCACGATAACTCGAGTAAAATTGAGAGACTCGTAAATATATTAATGAAGTTTTCTGTCGGAACTAAGTCAAAGCACGTTTACAAAAAATCTACACAATATACGAACAATTCAAAGCAGATTGTTGGGCGGCCAAGATGCAGAGGGACTAAAAGTACTTCGCCGTCTCCTCCTCTTCAAAGTAAGAAGTAAAACTGGGGTTGTCATGCATGTATGCCTATCACAGTCAGATGTTTGCGCCGAGAGAAGTGACCAGTTAGCAATTCCATAGGTTCTCTGGTAGACCTTTTGAGATTAAGTGCAACATGAGTTTTGGTTCCCTGCAGCCCTTCGAAGCCTTCCAGTCATTACTGAGCAAAATATGTCACAAATAATTGGAGGCAGCTTCGATGGCCTAAGGTGGCAGTGCTATAACCTCTGTAGCCAAATGGTCAAACGTCTCACTGCCAGGTAGCCCCGAGCGATCTGTAAACCAGAAGGGAACAATTTCGTTATGGCTTTCAACATAATTTAGCCGATACCTGCACTGATGATTCATTCTGGAAGTATTTAGAGGGCTGGAGTTTAGCTTGGCTCTCACGTCAGACACGTAAACTCCTTCCTTCCCACCTATGTATTTTCCACTAAGCCGTACTTAAAAACAAAAGTGAAGCTTATATCCATTATTTTTGATATATGTAAGTGTTGTCCCTGGCCCACTGTTGGGGCAACAGCAAAAGTGTCGTTACCGTACTACCTGTGGCATCGAAGACACTTGTGTCTAGATCTCTGCCACCAGAAAACTCCGCCTCGCCCCACACAATATCATACCAGCATCCATTTATTTAAAGTCCACAGGTTGCCTTTAAGGCCTCCCAACTTATAAAGGTGCGCAGTGATGGTAAGTGCAGCAGAGTATCAAAAAGCAAGTGCAAGCGTTGTAGAGAAGCCTTCAGTAAATTTCTCAAACATTTATGCATTTGTTGAAAAATTTTAATTATT
Organism: Rhagoletis cerasi; assembly: GCA_029783565.1. NCBI lineage: Eukaryota > Metazoa > Arthropoda > Insecta > Diptera > Tephritidae > Rhagoletis > Rhagoletis cerasi. Next base: position 11,616 of record JAPVRG010222715.1, on the reverse strand, counting down.
TGCCGAAAGACTTTTTATAATTTAAGTTTTTTGAAATAATTATATTAACATAAATACAGGTTTACCGGGAAAGTGGTTCTAGATATTTAAAGACATTATAATTTAGGTAATATCTAATTAGCTAAAAACACATGCTAGTTTTGAAAATAATTTGGAGAATAGTTTCTATAATTTTTTTTTATGTTGTGAAGTAAGAAACACTTAGTGAAAAATCGTAAATTCATAACTTTATAAAGCAGCCATTTTTAACTGTCAGGGCTATGTTCAAGTTTTATTGAGGATTTTCATTACTTCACATCTCCTTTTACTAAAAACAGAAAAAAATCCGACCCTTGAACTAACATTTGAAAAAAGTGGACGTACAAGTAAAAAAATATATTTTTAAATTTTTTAATTTTTAAGTCTAATATTTCGGAAAGAGTTAAGTTTTAAATATCCTGTCACATAACCAAATTAATCAGAAATGACCTAAATAAAAACGTCCTTAAGTTTCTAGGACGACTTTCCCGATAACCCTGTATACATATTTGCGAAAATATCACGAATAGCGTGCAAATTATTTAGTAAAAACTTAACTTTATTCCCTTGATGCAGTTTATTTAGTAATTATAAAATACCACATCACTTCTTTGTGTTTTTTCGTTGCATTTAATAGTAATCAGACAAAATTCTTTAAATGACTCACTTAACATATTCTTGGCAGTATTTCAAGTACATACATATGTAGGTATGTGCTTGCAATTGCTTTTGCGCATATGTATGTACCCTGCAGCAAAATTTAGAGACAGTCTGGCAAAGCGCTAGTTCCGCTCCACAAATTTCAGAACTGTTTCTGAACTACTGCAAAACGGCTGCACAGAAAGACAGTTGAAACTTGCGGTGTGCTAGTTATAAAATAAAATAAAATAAAATAAAATGAAATAAAAAGAAATAAAATCAAATGCAATCTGTATACAATTAATTAAAAATTTTTTTTTAAGACAAGCTTTTACCAGTTGTTAATAAAACTTTTGGACTTTTCAGTAAAATTTTTTTCCTTACGTGCTAGATTTGACATAAACATACAAAAAAACAAATTTTTCAAACGATTTCGATTTAAGTAGGTAATATATATTCTGATTACGACGCAGATTTTTCAATTATATCGACCCCCGCAGCACCCAACGGCAAATTTTTTGTGGAGTTATTTCCTTCCTTTTGAGTAATAATAATATATTGCCGCTTACATAATATGCTAGTGTTTGGCCGAGCTTCTCTTACGATTTGTGGTGGATGTCTTAATGTAGTCATACGAAGGGCAGGAACCTACATTTTTACGCCGATTCCCAATGGCGATTGTACTTTTATAAGAAGCTATTTTTCATGGCAGAAATATACTTGGAAGTGTACCAATGCCTGCCGAGGGGCGACCGCTATTAGCACAAACTTTTATTTATTTTTAATTTTTTTTATGTTGGTCGCAAACTGGGCTCGAACCCAGGTCCTGCGGAATCGTAGTACGCACTGCTAACCACTACACCACAGCGGGTGCCATTTAAGTAATACACTTTCTAAGTATGAAACAAATCGGAACATAAACACGGATTTTCCAAATATCTCCTCCTGCGCCATATATCGGGCAAACTTTTTGTGTAGGTATTCCTTTTAATGGAAGTAAAATACATTCCAAATATGAACCATATAAAGCCATAAATACGGGTTTTCAAATATCTCGACACATGCGCCACCTAGAAGACTAATTCGTCGTTCATATTGCATTAAGTTTGTTCCTGGTGCTTCACGATTTGTAGGTTTTACAGGAAAAGCTGTATATGCCATTGATAAACCTTATGGAAGGCGACCACCGGTAACAGCTTCCTGTAAAAACCTGCAAATCGTGAAGCACCTGGAACAGACTTATTGTCATCTAGTTCTGAGCTAAGTTTGAAGTTTCAAGTCTCTAGCTCATCGGAAAGTTGTTTAAAAATTGATTGCAAAATTTGATTACACACGCGTGAAACTTAATGAAAGCTTAAAAAACGAACAAATATCCAAAAATCTAATCTTAATCATTTTTTCACAGATCTGTCCAAAATGGAACCAGTTCAGATTGCCATTTCGTAGGATATCACCATGCTAAAAAAGACAGTTGAAAGCATTGATTTGGGATATATGAAGAATCAGTACCGTCCCTTTTCAAGGTAGTTCAGCGCGAGTTCCGAACCAGTTTAATTTGTTGTAGGGTACATACATACATACACGTGTATATAAAATGCATACGAGTACTTTCGTGCCCACTTGCATACTATCTACAGTATTGTTTTCCCAATACATATTCGTACATACACATATACATTTATTATATCATTATAACAACAGCTTTTTGAAAAATGTAAAATTTTTGCAATGCATTTTGAAATACGTGTGGAAAGCTAAATATGTTTTGATTTTAATTATGTACGCATGAAAATTTCCAATTAGCGTTCATCGACGTTGTTATCGCGCACCGATTCATCAAAGAGCGATGATTGATGCGTTGCATAAAGTGTTGAGAAATTTTTGAAAGGAGAAAAAATCACAATAGAATTATTCAAAAGAGATTTTTGAAGGCATGTAGTGGGTCATTTTCAGTAAGATTATTAGCAATTGAAAAATAAATTTTGCGAGACAATACTTTGCATCACAGTTTGATTAAAAAATTTTACAATTCTGAGCTGAAATAAATTCGCTTCCAAGTCAATTAATCCATCATGAGTTCCCTTTAATATCACTGTGGGCTGATCTGTGGGACATATGAAAGTTTAACTAGGAAATGAATAATCAGAAATAAATGAAAAAGGTGTTGGAATTCCCTTGCTTAGTAAAGTTGTGAGCGAGCAGCAAGCGGGTCCAAGGCCATTTTTGCAACTTTTGTAAATGTTTGCTTCACTCATCGACATCACCAAGTTAAGCAGGAAATCTTTCCAGCGGTCTGGCAACCTAAATTTGATGACTGACGGGGAGTCCCCGATATCAGGGTAAAAGTTCAGTGATCCTTTCTTTCAACTGCTGTTAACTCCGTCATTACCTGCCTAGGGGAAGAGCTACTTGGAGCTGGTCTAGTTGCGTTTCATATGCATTACAGTAAGGATGTAGAAGCTTCCAAGAATAGTGTTCAAACCCGTTCAAACTCTGAGTCAGCCAAGCACCCGGTTGATCCCGGTTGCGCTACTAATTCCAATAAGCTTCTAGTTAATCAACTTCCCAAATAATACTACGACTGCTTAATTTCGGAAACACAATCCCAGCATTTATGTTTTATATTTATTTTTTTTTCTAGTAGTTGCCCAATGCAAAAGTAATGGTAATTATCATTAAAGGCAACATAATTGACAACTTGCTTCGACATATTTCCGCCCAACAGAAAGAACTCTGATTTATTTATATATGTATATAGTACATATCCATGTGTGCGTGTGTGTGTGACAGATGTGTACATGAGTGTCCACATCAGGTGTGAAAAATATAAAAAATTCATAACGTCACCAAGTAGCAACATGCGACGTGATGGGATTTTAAGCGCGCACTTTCAACAGCTCCACTTTGCATACATATATACATACGTTTATGTAAATATAAATACATATACATATTCGAATATATGTTGAAATTTTGCAAAAATATTCACATTCATGTAGAGTAAAATGCCTGCAGGAAATTTTACAAACACAAATTCTGCAGAATTACTGATTTTTCTTGAGAATTCTAATGCAAGCAATAACTATGTGGTTGTATATATTCACTCCAGATCAAGAACGTTACGCCTATCGAAGTCCAGAAAAAATACAAAAAATGCTATGCGATTTGGAGACTTTTCTGCCACATTTGATAACACTAGTCGACAAATTTTGACGTAATTGCGTTAACCTAAGAGAAAATTTTTTCTAAGCAAATTTTGGGTCGCTGAACACGAAAACAAAATCCATTATTTTTTTCAAAGAAGCGTTTTCGAGATTTTTTCGAAAAACGTGTTATTTGGTACCTTTCACAGTTATTTGTCAATATCCTTTGAAAAAATCATCTAATCGACGCGAACAACCTACCGTTTGTGATTTTGTGAAAAATATAATGTTAGAATTTTTACTCAGTGCCCCATTACATTTACATTTACTATCCGATTTGGATGATCTAAGACTCAAAATTTGAAAAAAAAAAAATTAACAAAAAATGTTTGTAATTAAAAATAAGCATCTAAAAATGCGTACTTTTCAAAAATGAATAAAATTTCGAATTTTTTCGATTTTGGCCGCTAGTAACAGTAATAATTTTTATTTAAATCTATACAAGTTATATATTTTTGCAAAGGGCACATCAATAACTTTCGAACGGTAGGTTCGAGTGAGTGCGTCGATTAGATGATTTTTTCAAAAGATATTGACAAATAACTGCGAAAGGTACCAAAAAACACGTTTTTCGAAAAAATCTCGAAAACGCTTCTTTGAAAAAAAGTGGGGTTTGTTTTCATATTCAGCGACCCAAAGGTTAATTTTTCGTGTAAACTAGTGTAATTTTCAGAATTAATTTTGTTTTTGATAAAGTAAACGTAAGGGACCTAAATAATCCAAGGTTTCACACACAATTGTGGAACATCCATATTTGAACTTTCTTGCAGGGCTTTGTCAACGCACAACATAGCTACCCTGTCTGAAGAAATTGATTTAAAAAAAAAACAGTTAATTGAAAAATTACTTTGAAAAAAATGCTATTTTTTACCCAATGAACTATCAATTGAGAAAGTAGTTGGAAACAAACTACTTTTGAATTTCTTTAAGCCAAATACATTTGAAAGTAGTTTAAATTATATGACTATGAAAAAAATTGAGAATTTAAAGCACTTCCAGTTAATGAAAAAGTAATTTTTAAACTGCTTTTAAAGTAGTTCAATTTCCGGCACGGTACCTACACATATACAATTTATGTATGGAATTTAATATGGCAATTCAACAGGTTGTTGAGCGTAAAATGACCGGAAATGAACAAAGTGCAATGTCGAGTCGTTGAATTGCATTCAAGCGTTCAGTTACAGAGTAAAGCGCAAATATTTTGACACTGTTAAAAATTCGATTAATGTACATATTTACAGTTCACCTGTATAAATTTATATCGTTCGTTGACTGAAAGGACTTCATAATGAAAAATAAAAAATTTGTTTTGAGTTAACCTTGCATAAATGGCTCTCGGGAATATGTCCTATGTTGTCTAAAAATCCTAACGATGTCCGTCAATTGTGTCTCATGAAAAGCTAAAGTTTATACTTTGCAACTTTAACCTTTTCCTCTTAGCAGCCATAATTAGAAAACAAAAATAAACTTCGTAAAAAAAGAAACCACATTCATGTTTGTTGACAGCTTAAGCAACATAGAAAAGGGTTGAAAATGTTTGAAATCGGGCAAAAACCACGTCCACTTCCCATGCAACGGTAATCTACAGAAATACGAAATCTGCGAAATCAAAGCCTCTTTTGGAATTTTTGTGTTCTTCTTTTAAAGGGGAATACTTATATCTTTTCAGCGGCAATTTCATAAAAGGTAAAATATTTCATGCAATTTTAAAAAGTCCATTTTTTAAATTTTCATTAAATAAGAGACCGCAAGTTTTAACCAGATTTTATATGACTAGAACCCAAAACATCTTTAAATCGCGAAAAATATATGTCCGAAAAGTCGTGCTCAGTTTTTATTTTACTAAAATATGATGTTAATTTTTCAACTATTGAAAATTTATGTCCAGTTTTTTATTTATAAAAAATTATATTCACTTTTCAAATTACTAAACATTTGTGTCCGGTTTTGAAATGTTTGTCCTCTTTATATATTACTACCAAACATTTATATTCAGTTTTTTAATTACAAAAAAAAAATGAGCAAAAAAGTTTGCCCTGTTTTTTAATTTACCAAAATTTTTTCTCCAAACCCACCCCCAAAACTTAGGTTTATGTTTTACCCAAAATTGTTGTCTAATTTTTAAATGATCTAAAAATTATAGCCTGTTTTTAAATGACCAACCAAAAATTCATGCTTTTTTAAAATTACCAAAATCGTTTGTACAGTTTTTGAATGACCAAAAATGCAGTTCCACAAATTACAAATTTCTGCACAGTTCTTAAAATGCCAGAAATGTGTAAAATTATCAAAAAGTTATGACCAGCTTTGAAATGCTTTAAAATTTTTGCTTACATTCTGAGCGACTACAATTTTTAGTTTCAGTAGTTATCAAAAATGTATGTCCAATTCTTTAGTCGCCAAAAAATCATTTCCAGGTTTCGAATTGCAAAGATTCCTGTCCCGTTTTCAAATTGCCAAAATTATGACCAGCTTATAGTTTAATAGAAAATTATATTCAGATATTAAGATTTAGGTGAGCTGGGCCGATTTTAAAATACCTAAAAAATCGAGTTTTTTATAAATAAAATTGGTTTTTGGAAATATTATTTCCTAAAAATCACATCGAATGATAGAAGAGTTTAAGCTCAAAAGGCCTGCATAAAATTTTTTAAAAATTTTATCAATGGAATCAAAATAATGAAACTTTTTATGCTATTTTCAAACCGGTCCAGCTCACGTAAATCTTAATATTTTTCCGAAATATTTTGGCAGAAGTCTTAAAATATAATAAACCTTATAATTCCGATGGAAAAACCGCAACTTTTTTTTGGTGATGCGTCCTAATGTATATGCATTAATAGTTGTATAATGAAAAGCCGCTAACAACAATGTATGAAAAAAAACATATTTACGTTGTGTAGTTACTCCACAGTATAAAATTAATGTTATATTTATTAAATATATGTAGTATTAAAGAGAACTTACGAAGTGTGCTTTATAACGCCTTTTACTACGCGAATTCGCAATAGACCAGGCTGCCTGCAAAAAATACCATACACTTCAACTGTCCATTCTGGGTGTTCATTGACTTTGGGATTCTAATTCCTTGACTGTTTCCGCAGTTGGCAGACGACTGGCGCAGCTGTCCGAGTCTAGAACTTTGTCCTGCGGCACTGTGTCAGTACGACATCCTGCCAAGCCGTATACATATAAGTACATAGATGTGTGCTAACCATTCATATAAACGCTCGCCCTGACTTTAATACGCTCGTCGATCGGCAGTTTCCTGCCTTGAAGTTACACTAGTTATTGTTGTCATGATTGTGGTTGATGCTCTCCGCTTGGAATACATTCAAGGCATAGTAAATAATAGGAAGCGTGTAAAGTTTGTTGCTACATATTTCTGCCGCCGATACTTTTACTGCTGCCTTAGCGGAGTTCATTACTCCGACATATTTTGTTGTGCGCCATCATGGTTGTAGTATCACTGACATATTTATCCTCTTGTTTTCCAACAAAATTTTCCAAGATAAAGTCATCGCACGTTTTTGCTGTCAGACTGATTCTCATATCAGTAATATTACCACTACATATACTTTTGTGCAGTTGCATGTACCGAAGAAAGACAGCAAGCCTGTGACCAGCTAGATTGTCTCCTGTATCCATACACTACTCGTACACACAGCCGAATGATTGCTGCACACGATTATCAATAACAAAGTGTAACCGATGACATGATACACAGCGGAGATTGGTAAAGGCTAAAGTGACAACGCGGTAGCAAGAAACGGCGACTATTGGGAAAGTTTGCCCACACTCTCAGGCTCCAAAGTGGTGGAGTTGTTGCTGCGCAGGATGCATTTGGCCACTGACATTGTTGTCGCAGCCGTTACAGCAATTTTTTTGTCGTTTCTAGTTGTTGACAGCAGCACGCACGCGTTGCTTGTAGTCACTTTGGCCTGATGCTCATTGGCACACTAACATGACGATGTAACATACTTAATGAAGAAATTTATAGGTGACTTTTATTAAAATTTTGCAGCGGTTTTACCAGTCCGGTTTATTCTATTTTCGTTTTTTTTATCAATAATCGGCAGTTATTGGGATTTAAAATTGGTCTTTATCTCCAGTGACTAGAATGTGATATTGTTGGGCTGCAGTTGTTATCGCAGTTGAAATAAGGATGTGTCAGCCAGTGTTGGTGCATGCACCTCCCCGCTGCCAAATTTTAATAACTTAGTCCAAGAAAGGTTGAGGGAAATTCGTATCAAAAATACATACAGCCGGAAGCACCAACAAGGAAAAGGGGGCATCAATTCCTAACGCTCGATCGCAGTACGCAAAATATTTCCTTTCAGGAGTAGTTTGGCATTTTTCGTTATGCTAGTTGTTTTTCCGAACTCGCCGATGTCCGAACGACATTTAAAGCCGTATTCTTAAGTGGTATGTAATGATCAGGGAACGGATTTTTAGGACCCAAAAACCTATCAAAAAGGCAAAATAAAATGTCAACATAGACAGGAAAAGGCAATAAAAACGCAAAAAATACATTTATTTTAAAATTTTTATCTTGCAAGTAAAACGAAAAATTTGTACTTTGAGCCTTTCATTGAGTATTTTCGTCTTTCGAGTTTTAACTCAGAAACCCTTACTCTCTATAGTTATGGTAACATTGAATCACAAGTTTTCGGGCAGCATTCTTATTCGATTATCGCGAAGAAAAGCCTTAAATGTACTAAATGCGCACTCGACGTGAGCTGAAAAATAAGGGCTTTTTCCCCGAATCAGACTGTGAATTTTTAGGCTCTTGGTAGTTTTAGACTTTGGCATTTTTGTGTAGTTTTTAATATTAAGCACATTGAATAACTTTTTAGATGTGCAGATAGAATTTAGCAAGCCAAAGGGTTACATGAAAACTAGAAAATTAGTATTTGCTTAAGTATTTCATTGTATATTGCAATGTAAACATTACTATACTATGAATATGCATACATTATACTGCCTTTTTATATACTAACTTTTCTCAGCGCTATTTTCGAATATGGGCATTTAAATTTTAGTATTTTTTGAAAAATTTTAGGAAGGTTATAATCACTTTTTCAAAGGAAAAAAAAGGCAAAAAAAGGCAAAGATCTTAAAAAAGGCAAAAAAAAGGCAACATCAAATGTGTGTACGGGTATGTATATGTGTATTCACTCTATTTTTTTAGCAGAAAAAAGTCTATTTCCATAAAATCCGTTCCCAGGTAATGATGTTTTTGTCTCGAGGAGAACATATGTTTATTCTTAAGTTCATTGAGCTCACGTACTCCGTTTTAGTATTTACCCTCCAGATCTAATATTCCACCACCCTGTTGCCAGTAAATTAAAGCTCGCAAAAAATCATTAAACTTTTGCCAGGGAAGTATTTGGATACTTTAGTAGAACTATTTTTAACAAAAAAAACAAGAACATCTATATATAATACTTTCAGATCCGACTGTAAATACCGAAGATGTGATGAAAAATGTAAGACGGTGACCCTTAGGTTCGGGCAAAAATTTTTTTTTTTCGAAATGGCTTATCAAAAAGAATTTAGACTCAGGGAGCGAAAGGTAGAGTCGTGTGACGAAGTTGTAATTAAAAATTTTCGGCGTCGAAATTTCTTTTGTTTTTGGACACATACAGCTATCCGAGTCAATATTGAGCACATCCCTTTTTCTTTTGTTGTTGTTGTTGTTGTTGTTGTTTTTTTTTTTAATGATTGGCATTGGAATTCTACTGCGCATATCTTCTAAATGGTTAGAGCAATCGATGAACTTTTTTGTAGAGCGTTCAATTTCCTATAGAAATAATTGAAACTCATTTGACAATAATTATTTTTTAGCAAGTTACAAAAATTCAAAACAAAAAGTTATTTTCCTCAAAATATTTCAATCTTTGACCTTGAATATCTTTTAAATGGATAGATTAATGAAAGGGGTATACCGACCATTTTTGTAGAGCGTTCAATTTCCTATATATATTGATGATGCAACTGGTTTAACGATCTATTGGTGATAAGATATAACTATTTTTATATGAGACTAAATTGAAAATGGAAAACTATGATGAGCATAATCTTCCCGTTAACATTAAGAGCTCATATTTGGTAAGTACTTTCAACTAGTTTTCGTGTGTCGGATAAAAAAAAATTCTTGATTTTTTTATCAAGTTTTTTTTTGACCCACCCTAATGTATATCCATATGTAGCTTTGATGAATCTTATTATGGTGGAAGTTTATGTTGAACGTGAATTTTTCAGCAGTTGAACCACAGTTATATTCTTTGCCTACGCTGTTGTTGTAGTCGCCAAACCCAATTTCGATATTTTGACGGAGGTGGCAATAATGTTATTTGTCTCATAGAAATGGTCCTTGGTCACGTCTTCTTTAGAAGAAACATGCTTTAGTTCTCTTATGTACAGTACTTGGCCAAAAAATCTTTATTCTTTCCTCTTCCTGAACCGAATTCGCGCTTCTTTACGTAGAAGTAGTTTACATATGTCACAAGCTTGTTTGTTTTTAATCTGCCGTCCATCGGATATCTCAGATGGCATTGATATCAGCCTCAGTCTTACAAAGGACCTCAAGTATTTAAGGATTTTTGAACATTTCATAACATCTTATCATTGCTCCTCAAACATTCGTTGTGGTCCTCACCAAAATAGGAAAGTCTATTCCCGCGCCCTTAAACTTTTCCATGTTCCATGATCAGTTTTTATGGGAATTCATAAATTTATAAAGCGATTTAAATACTAAAGCATATATGTAATACTTCTATATTGCCAGTGCCGTATGCTCACAATGTGTTTTTATTCCGAAATCAAAGAGAGACAACATATTACGATTTTTGCGTCAGTTGTAGAATACGTGTGTACTTTTAAACTACTACACGGAAAAAAGTG
>JAPVRG010222674.1:0-13081 GCA_029783565.1 Rhagoletis cerasi | reverse complement strand
ACATAAATAATGTTACACACATTTTATATTAACAAATTAAATATAATGAAGTTTTTGGTCAAAATTGTTTGTACAAATTTATTGATATATTTACATGTGTACATATATTGTATTCAAAAAGAAAATATTCATTCCAAATGTCCGCCTTTAACCTTCACGCACGCCTTAAGTCCGGCTAACAAATCATCAATAGTCGCACACACACCTTCTTTCATTGGAAAATTGTTCACATCACGATTCAAAGCTGTCTTAAGATAATCCTCTAAACTGACCACAACTTGGAATACAGCTGCTTCAAATAAGGACTTCCAGAGGGCCAGTCTACTGAGGAAATGAACGCTGGAAAACTGTTTTGGAGCCAGGTTCGGGTAGTTTTAGCTTTATGGGCCGGCGCAGAACCCTGCTGGAAAGTCCACGACTGGTTTTGGAACAGAGAATGGTTAAGTGGCTTAACAACAGCTTCCGAAGCGACTTCTTGGTAAACTTTGACCCATGTTTTGACCCCTTGTTCGCAGAAATGCATGTCAGTGACCCCATCGTAAGAAGAACTGCACCAAACCATGACTGAAGCTGGATGATGACGCTTTTCGACACATGGAATCAGATCAGATACTTCCTTAGATGACCATGCATACACCCTATTATTTTGTTTATTACAGTTTTCCTGCACGTTAACATGTTTACATGAGTAAAACGTTAATTATTATCAGCGTGCTTCGCCAAAAGACGTTTGCATTTTTCCATCCTTTTTTTTCAAAGCTGCAGTCAACAAATGTCCGGTATGGCGTTCGAAAGCCCCAAGCCCCAAGCCCCAAGCCCCAAGTCTTTTTAATAATTCGACTCATGGACTTTCACCTCTCGGGCCATGATTTCCTATTTTCAGAGCTGATTTTACTGTATAATATTCTTGTAAATATTCTTGTAAATAAAAATTTTGCAAGATATTTTAGATATGCATATTTTCTGCTTCCGCCAAATAGTGCCAAAAATCAGTCGATTGTGCGTAAAGTGCCGACTGGAGTCGAAAGGGCGGAAAAATGCACAATTGTGCCTATTTTTCCATCACTGGTTGATACGGTCCCTTGTGTTGGTTGGCCGTGTCTATGATGTTGCTGTAGGCGTTATTGTTGGTGAGGTAGTCGTTGTTGTTGGTGTAGGGGTATGCGTTCGTGTGGGCTAAATTCCGTGGATATTTAGTCCTCACAAAATTCAAAGCTGACATTTTCATTTATTTTCTTTCCGCAGCGAACTACGAACTTACAAGTTCAATAATCAAGAATAAATTTGAATATGTAATACGAAACGGTTCCAAAAATGACAGTATTCCGCGTAAAAATAGTGAAGAATGATTTCCGAGAAAAAATCACAAACAACAGTAATTAAGTAATTTCACCAGTAATTATAAGTATTTCATTTATTTGCTTAATTATGCATACGAGATAAAATATTAGGAGGCTGGTTTTAATTTCCTGCTTGGTTCGCTGCAATTTTTGTTTACACATGGATCCAATACGTATGTATGTACACGTATATGTGTATGATAAATCCAAGCAATGTATGTAAAGGCAGAATTTAATAAATGCATGCACTAAGCCTATTGAGGTAAATCAGTTTTCTATTAGGTCAATGACCCCGAGAAAGGCACACATAAAAAATGGAAAAAATTTACATATGTATGTAATGCTTACATATATCCAATATTGTAAATAAACATAAACAAGCATATGCATAAGCTTGCGCACTTTCATATGTTTTCTACCTGATCAGATCTGAAGATCATGCAATGTCAAGTGCAAGACCTTAGCTCGGGTATGTAAGTCCCCGATGCAGAAAATGAAGGTAGCGCCGATCGCGGACCGCTAACCCTCTCTTCGTCGATTTGACAGCATCCACCTATTCGTTGACGTCATAATAGCACCAGTGGTGAAAATAAAATTTTCAAATTGTACCTCTGTTGAAAAAATTTTACCTAAAAAGTAAATATGTGTACTTATGGCTATACATTTTTTATAATGGGTGGATAACCTCTCCTTACGGTACCATATCTACTTTTGGACTCACATAAAACAATCTTTGCTAATAAAAATGGTCTTGAAAGGAATTTCAAGTTCAGTTCAAGCTAAAACTATGTTCTGCCAATGCTTAGGCCCCTTTACAAAGGGGAGCGTTTGGAAAAGTTTCCCACACTATAAAACGCGCTGAAAAGCTGATGAAAATAAGAGAAAATTTCCAGATAAGTTTTTTTACTACGTTCTAAATGTACCTGAAATGGTGTGCTTGTACCGAATATACGTTCAAATTTTTAAGGCTGAAGCATAGGTAAAATTCTAACAAGTTTAACATCACTATTTCGGAACACGTGTTCGCTTCTTCCTCTTCTTCTTTTTAATTTCTCTTTTGCTACCTCATTCCATCTATTATGACGTCACACCCAGTTGCTCTTGGCGCAATCTTGTATTCTATCATTCTCGATGTAGGTTAGGTTAAGGTGGCTGCCCCAGGCAGGGGACACACTTGGACAATTAAGATATTGTCCTTTGTGATACCACGAGAAACAAACTGAACGGATACCATTACACTAGTTGGCGAAACGCCCTGAGCCGATTACGAAATTTCTAATGCGGCTAATTTCGATGCCTGAGAGGTCAAGATTAGTTAAGAAGTGCGAGCCAAAATGTTTCCACCTTAGCCTCGCGAAGGCTGGACAGTCTAATAGAAAGTGCTGAGAGGATTCCACCCCATCTTCTTCTTGACAGCTGATACAAAAGGGATCAGTTGAGATTCCTAATCTTACCGCGTGAATACCCATCGCACAATGGCCTGTCAGAACTCCCACCATTTGCGCGAGCTGAGGCTTTACAAGCTTAAGGAGCTCCTTTGACCGCCCCCGGTCCTCCCCAGGCCAGAAGGATCTGGCAATAGCGCATGTCCTTGTGTTAGTCCAGCGCTCGCTAAGCTGACACGAGGCCCAACCGTCCAAGAGTGTACCGCAGGAGGTCAAAGGCGTCCCTAGTTGCTCCTTATCTGAAGATAACATTTCAAGGGTGCCTTTTCTTGCCAGGTCATCAGCAACGCAATTTCCCGCGATGTCACTGTGAGCCGGCACCTAAACAAGCCTTATTAAGAAGTACTCCGACGCGATTGATAGAGAGGTCATCATGCTAACCTCCCTAACTGACGTCACACTCTTTAGCAGTGAGTCTACCGCTTCCTTGATGGCAGCTATTTCCGCCTGAAAGACACTGGAGAGGTCCGGAAGCCTGAACATAGTTGTGAAGAAGTTTACTGCTCCCTTCCAGTAGCCCATCCCCACCCAATCCTCTCTTGAGGGAATGTAGGCCGTGAAGGAGCTGCTGGGAGCCATTTCGGGGGCGCAGTAATCTATCTGTTCAGGGCCGAAATCAAAGCCCTCCAGGACTCTAGAGTGTCCAGCTTTAGAGCCAGTTAACCACCGGTTTCCCTGAGCCTAATAGCAGTACGTGCTGCGACAATTCTGCATGCAATATCCACAGGCACAATGTTCAACATGACGTTGAGCGCCAGTGTAGGTGTGGTTCTTAATGCCCCACTAATGCCAATTAGGGCGGCTCGCTGTACACGCTCCAGTTGCTTTACAAGTGTTGCATTCTCTAGTGAGTTCCACCAGACAAAATAGGCTTAACTATGGTTTCATAGAGCCAATGAATTACTTGGGGCGAGAGACCCCACCTCTTGCCAATAGCTCCTCTACAGCAGTACAAGGCAATCGACGCCTTTCTTGCGCTTTCCGCAATGTTAGGCTTCCACTACAGCTTCCTATCCAGGATCAGGCCTCAGTACTTGACCCTATCTGAGAGCTGCAGATGGATACCCCTGATCGAGGGAAGGGCGACAACGGGTATCTTGTACTTTCTCGTAAACAAGACCAGTTTCGTCTTGCTGGGATTAACTGCGAGGCCGCAATTGGCCGCCCACCTAGTTACCTGATTCAGGTATCCTTGAATCAAATCAAAAGGGGTATCCAGAAATTGTCCCTTAACCAAGAGTGCCACATCGTCTGCATAGGCGATCACCCGGCGGCCCACTCTTTCCAGTTCCTCAAGAAGGCCGTTTACGACCGCAATCCAGAGCAGGGGCGAGAGAACACCTCCTTGAGGAGTGCTCCTATTGACTCTATGCTGAGGGCAGGTGCTCCCCACTCCGTCACGACAGTTCTGTCACGAAGCAGGCCGTAAATGAGCCTTGTTAGGTTGTTTTCAACCCCCAGCTTATGAAGAGACCTCACTATTGCCTCCGGAATGACGTTGTTAAAGGCCCCCTCGATATCTAGGAAGGCCCCTACTGCATATTCTTTATGAATGAGGGTTTCCTCTATATACTTTACTAATGTGTGTAGGGCGGTATACACCGACCTCCCCTTGCAATAAGCATGTTGAGCTCTCGAAAGACGGTCACGAGGAATCCCGTTTCTTATGTGCAGGTCTATCAGTCTCCCCAGGGTTTTAAGCAAAAACGAAGACAGGCTGATAGGCCTTAAATCCCTAGGGAAAACATGAGTGCCCCTTCCGGCCTTCGGGATGAACGCAACCCTGACTACCCTCCAAGCCTCGGGGATGTACCCGATCCTCACGCAGTTCGCATATATAGGAGCCAGCCAATTGCACGACACCTCCAGAGCCCTTTGCAGCTGCGCAGGTATGTTGCCATCGATCCTCGGCGACTTGAAGGGTTTGAACGAATTTATCGGCCAGGCCATGTGACGATCGTCCAGAAGGTCGGAGAGGGAGGTGCAACTCCCGTGCGTTGTCCCCATAGAGATTCCTCCTGGGGAAGGGTTGCAAGGAAAATGAGCATCAAGGAGAAGCTTTAGCGACTCCTCACTGCTCATTGTCCAATTTCCTGCCTCGTTCCTCAGGTACCCCAAGGGTACGGGACTTCTTGCGAGTATTCGTGTAAATCTGGATGATTCATGGCAGCCATCTACGCTTTCGCAGAAGACTTTCCATGATTCCCTTTTCGCTTTCCTAATTTCGGACTTGTATATCCCCAGTCCAACTTTGTAAAGTCTCCAGTCAGAAGATAAGCCATTTCTACGGACCCTATTTAGGAGTCGTCTGCTCGACGACCTTAAATTGGAGAGATCAACCGTCCACCAGGGTGGTTTCCCTCTACCCTTCCTAAACCTTAGTCGGCACGCGCTCTCAAGAGTCTTCCTGCAAGTCGTGCTAAAAACTTCGACTAGCTCCTCCAATGCGTCCTCGGAGATCTCCGAGATCCTATTGGGTGCATCGGCCCTCAGATTTATGTAGGGTGTGCTAGGAGGACGCGCTTCGCCCAATATAAATTCAATGTACCTGTGATCGGGAAGAGTGGTCAGTGAGGACCCTCCAGTCCGCGATCCGAGTTACTAAATTAGAGGAAGCCAGGGTGAGGTCGAGAACCTCCTCCCTGGCTGCAGCTACGAACGTGGAGACAGTCCCCCTGTTGCATATATATAAGTCTTCACTTACTATAAATTCAAAAAGTGCCGCGAGTTTGCATCGGACCCTATGATAGCGCCGGCCTTCGTGCGCTTGGCTTCGGCTAAGGCACTCCTCAGCAGCGTCGGAGGTGGTTCCACCTCATCGTCGTGCGGCATGTATGCCGAGATCAGCCAGACTTATCCAGCCACACCCTCTAGTCTGGTCGTTGCTATGTCTCCATTGCTGAAATTGGATAAAAAAAAAACCTTAAGTTCCGTTCTAATGAGCATGCAGGCTCTGATTCTACCTGCGTTGCTCGCCGCTATCATCCTGTAGTGCTTAGTTCTGAGCCCAGAAATACCGTTGCTGCTCAGCCACGGCTCCTGGATCAGAACGACGTCAGCCCCGCCTTGCTCAAGGTGGAGCATAAGATTGGCGGAAGCCGCCTTAGAGTGGTGGAGATTGATCTGTAGGATCTTCATTCTCCAAGACTTTCTCCATAAGCGCTAGCTCCGCGCTCTCATCCTCGGCCCTATCAAACAGCCGCCCCAGACTGAAAACAGATTCCCCAGCCGAGGATCTGCCTCCAGTGCTCTCAGCATCCGATAGTGCCGAGTCCACCTCCATATTCATGAGGTCGCCTTCCTCTCGACCACCCTCCGACGCTTCCGGAGGTTGTGGGTCATCAGCCCTGGCTCCAGTAGGGAGGAATCTCAGGACCACCACCCTCTCGATGCCATAGTTTGTGGCCCCTTGGAATCACTGAGAGGACCGAGGGACTCTGCAGTTATCAGAATCAGCGCTTGCCGATATGGTACCTCGGTTCTCTCGAGCCGGATAACCCTCCAGTCCTGCATCGGTAAGGTGGGGTTGCAGTATCGAAGGATTTCCTCGATTTCCCCTGTAGTGGAGGGTTCGGCAGGGATCCAGACACGAGCCCGCAGGCGAAGAGGAAGGTCCTTTTCATACCCGGCCTCTAGCTTGGCTCCCTTCCAAACCTCTCCAACCAATGATACTGCCTCCTTGTAAAGAGACGCTGACCGTTCGTCGGCGCAGAGGATGAGCTTGTGCAGCCCTTGATGTCATCCGGCACTTTCACACTTAGGTGGTGGCCCAGGATTTCCCTTGACCACCCTAAGGAACACCGAAGAGATAGCCGAGGCCACTCTCTTCCATTCCTCACGGGAGATGGCCCCGTCCTCCCTACTCCGGTCTAGTACGCCCAGACATATAGTGTTGGCCAGTTTAGCGTTTTCGCTAAATGGCCGTGTGATCGCCCCAGTCCTGGGCTTCTTCGTGAGGGGCATCTCCCCCTCCCGCGACCTTTGCCGCTTGAAAACTTGCGCTGCCTTCGCACCGCTGTCAGTTGATCTTCGCGTATCCTCCCTGCCATTAAGCACCCTTTTGGCGCACTCAAGTGTGCGAGCATGCTACTCAGTGACCTGGTTAGCCTGCTGCGCTCCAAAATTTTGGTAGCCATACGACGGTCAGAATGCGCTTTTCTCGCCGCTGTAGCGCGCCGTTTAGGCTTGCCTTGAGTTCCCTGGCTGAGGGTCCTCGAAGCCCCCATCAGCTGAGGCGAGAGGCCACTGCTGGTGCTGGCGATTCCGCCAAGAACCAGACCCCTAGCCCCCCCTTGCGATTCCGCATAAGTCCTGCAGCTAGCAACTGCCCCACCAGTTTGGCTTTTCTTAGGGAGCGATTTCGGCCCCATGCCCAGACAAGGAGTCGGTTTCGACTCACCTCCATCACCCGAGACAGTGGCCGTGCAGGCCGTGCTGTTACCGCTATTGGGGGGCAGATTTGTCCCCACCGGGTTGAAAATCCCACCCAGGACAGAGCAGGCTTTGGGCGTCGGTTCCGACGACCCTCCACCGCTCGAAGTTTTTTTATTTTGTTTTCCATTTTTCTTTTCATTATTATTATTATACATTCTATATGGGTCCCCACTCAGAGCCGCTATCCAAAACCCGACTGTGTAGTCGCCTTTAATGGTCCCATAGCTACCTCTTGCGAGGCTATGGCAAGGGTTGACCTGTGCCCTTATGGGGTCACGAGTTCAGAGCCGACCAGCACAAAAACGGGAGTCATCTCAACCGTACCTAGACCACCAACTTAACGGCGACGGGAATTGGAACGTACTCTGAGGTCTGCCAGGGTTTTAACGGGACGGAGACAGTCACGACATTAGCTCACCAGCCATTTCTGCTGCGTGCCACCCCAGCATACTCAGGTGGCAGAATGCCGCAACCACCAGCTCAGGGATCAGCAAATCCAAAATCATTTTCCAAATCGTAGTCAATTTTGAAGCCATGGTCAGCACCGTTCAATGCACCAAGCAAGATGGATGTCTAGAGCCATATACTGCCTAAAAATATTTTTGTTTCGAGCACAGTATACCCTTGACAAAGAACAAAAGCTTGCTTTCTCTGATGTTTGCGTTTTTATAATTCGCTTTTACGTGAAAGCATGGTTTAAGTGTCCCAATGCCTCAGCAGCTGCTGTAGAGGATCTAAGTTAAAAAAAAAATGTTAAATTGTATGAAGTCATAGATCCGGTTTCATCTCAGGCAGCAGCAGGAACGTAGCGAAGGGGGCGGGTGGGTTTGGGGGCTAAAACCCCCATTGCCTTTTTCACATGTAAGCAAAATCAAAATTGTTATTACCTTTTCATTTTCCGCCACAAGCATAAGGAAACATCAACAATTATTTTTAAACATAGCTTATATATTTCGTTAAAAGGCTAAGAAGATGGATCAGCGACTTACAAGTGTTACCAGTTTCTTAGCTTCACGTTAAGTTTAAGATATTGTAAGCAGTTTTATAAAAAATAGGAAAAGGAGTTGAAAATATTGAAATGAAAATCAATCCATGCATCGCCGGCACCTCGGAAACGGCAGCAGCTATTTTAGAGAGTGAGTGTGTTCCAATTTGCGATTCCTCACAAGCTCCTCCCAACACTTCAGCTCATAAACCGTCAGCGGAACAAAAGCCAATTTCATCGAAAAATACTATTTCAATATTAATTAAATCAGGGCAAGATTCTTTGGAGTGCTTTAAGCAAGTGGTTGTACCAACTGTAAAATATATATTTCCTTCCAGTGTTCCCCGAAATGGGGCTCAGCAAAAAAATTTTAGAAAACCGAAAGCTTCTAATACCTATTATTCAAACTGTTTTATTATGTGGCCGCCAAAACATTGCTTTGAGAGGAAAAACGGACTCGGGCTCCCTAAGCGATGGCCATGGAGGCCATGAAGGAAATTTCCGGGCTATATTACGATTGGTGAGCCTTAACAGTATTGACTTAGCAACTAGTTTGACAACACCTGCGAAGAATGCCACATATTTAAGCCCACAAATTCAAAACAAAATTATAGAATGTTGTCACAAAATATTGCTGTGCAGAAGTGTTTACGATATTAATGGTAGCGATGGGTTTGCTGTCCTTGCGGATGAAACTGCCGATGTAGCAGGTGTGATAAATTTTCTTTTTCAAATTTAAATTTTTTTAAATTTTGGTTTTTAGGTATCGAACAACTATCCCTTTGCGCAAGATACGTCCGTACCATTTGTAATTAAGGAAGAGTTCCTTGAATTTATTCGAATTAAATAGGCAACTGGTGTTGATTGCGAAATAATGCTCGGGCAAGGCCACGACGGTGCAGCAAGCATGAGTGGCTACCTGCAAGGAGCACAAGCTCACATATCGCATAAATTCCCGTTGGCTACATATGTGCATGGTGCTGCACATTCCTTAAATTTAGCTATATCATGAACTTGCGATATTAGTTATGTCCTTAATGCGTTGGGCACCTCAAAAGCAGTGTATAATTTTTTTAACACACCAAAGCAGCAGATATTACTACAAGAATCATTAGAGAAATATTCTTGCCCGATTGTGAAAAAAAATTTAGAAGTCTATATCCTACTAGATGGGTACAACGTTGTGAAGCAGTTTTCACTCACATTGAAATGCAGAATGCCGTAATAGATGCATTAGAGGTCGCAACTGAGTTAAAAGATCCAGCAGCCTCGTCATTAGCTTTTCAGCTGCTGCGAACGATCAAAAAATTAGAATTTCAAACATCGGTTCAAGTAGGCGCCATTGTTTTATCGATCACCATGATACTGAGCAAAAAACTGCAAGAAGAAGAAATTGACTTGATCGCTGCTTTAAGTTTGTGTGTTGCGGTAAGACAAGAACTGAAAATGAAGCGTGGAAATGCTGACGAAGTTTTCAATAAACTATTTACAGAAGTGGAAAATTTTTGTTTAACTCATGACATCACCTTAGTGGTCCCAAAACGAAGTAACCATCTTACAAATGTAGAATATTATTTTCCCATAAATGTATTTATTACCTCCTTGGACGATGCTCTTCAAAACTTAGAATATCGCTTTTAAAATCATTATGATCTCTTAGCATCCTTTAACGTACTCTTCCCAAACATACAAAGGGATGAATGCGCAAAATTTTTAATTGGAAAATATGCTGATTTGTTGCCCTCTCGAGGAAACATAATGACCGGATTGGCCGAATTAAGTGTATGGCAAACATTTTTACATAACAAAAATTGTGGAAACAATGCTTGCATTGGATCTGCTTAATGTAAGGCTAAAATCAGAAATATATGTTTTTCAAATACTAAAATTTTTTCATGTGTACAAAATTTTCAGCAATGCGATCCCGCTGGGTTCCCTAATGTACATTTTCTGATCAAAGTGTTATGTATTCCCCGGTAACTATCGCTACAAATGAGAGGTCGTTTTCATCCTTGAGATTTATAAAAACTTATTTGAGAAATACAATGAGCGAAGAAAGACTAAATGGCCTTGCTTCGCTTTCCATCTACAAAGATATGGAAATCACGCCAGAAGAAATTTTGGATGAAATGGCGAAAATGAAAAACAGGCGTATTAATTTTGCGCTATGAGATTGTTTTTTAAGCTGAGTTTTTTACCCTTGACACAAATTTTATGTTATATTTATAGAACTTACACTTAATACAAATCTGTGAATTGGGGATTTTTTCTTAATAAAACTATTTATGTGCATAGCATACCATGTTTTAGTATTCCGCTTGTTTTTAATTCTGAAATGATTGAGTAAAACCCCCCCATAGCTCATCAGGGCAGCAGTAAAGAAATTGAGTAAGCATTTATGGTATATTTCTTCTTCAAGTACAAGAAAGAATATGGTAAACAAGAACTAAAATTTTACTTTTCAGACAAATTAATATATTTTTTTATTTCCCGCGTGAGTTTGACCTTATTTTCACGACTGAAGATCGATCCAGTTTTTTTAAAATGTGATCCAAATAAATGGAAAAGTCAAGGGTCCTTCATTAGGGTAAATGATCTGATAAAACAATTAAAAGTAGTACTGCTGAAAGAGCAGAGAAATTAGTGCAAGATTATCATGGCGTTATGACAAAAGATGAGAGTAAGAGGGCATACGTATTGCAATGTGTTCGTGAGCATCGTTAATTATATCCTAACTGTACAAAGAAAATTTAAAATAAAGATTATCAAACCAAAACCTTACAGGCTCGTTAAATAAATAAATTTACCTAATTTAGTGGATAAAAATTAAGAAAAGGGATTTTATACACTATATTACTGCACATGGATCACCATGTGGTATGAGTTACCGCAACTCAAAATTCAAACGCAAGTCGGGTAAGGAAGGCATGGTCCATGGGTCGTAGATTTTAGGGCAGCTCTTTTTGTACTTAACTTCAGCTTTCTGGAGGGTGAGACTTGAAATTTTTTCAAAATAAACAATAAGGACGCCCTAATAGACAGCATTTCCAGTGCTAACTTGGCAGTGTGGTATGAGTTACAGCCATTCAAACTTCAAACGCAAGTCGGGTAGGGTAAGCGTGGTCCAAGGGGGGTAAAATTTTTGGGCAGTTATTTTTGTACCCAACCTCAACTTTTTGGGGGGTGAGACCGAAAAAAAGTCTAAAAAAATCTGTGCATACAAATATGGGACAGCCTAATATACATACATATATGTACAAAAGCATATATTAAAGAATGTGAAATTGGCGGGAAATTTAGATAATGGCAAAAATTTTATAACTCGAAAATAATTACTTCTGAATTTGATTAAGGAATGAAAGTTGAGTTTTATGAGGATATATGGAAACCAAATAATCAAACAGAAATATGAAAAAACTTACTTTTGTGAATGAAAGCTACCATTCTCCAATTTTTTGTTCTCGTGCAAATTAATTATTTAAGTACACATTTATTGTTTTTAAAAAGTATTTCGGACAGCGTGTCTGTTTATTCCTTAATATCTTCTCTTATTGACTAACTTGTAAAATTCATGCTTATTTTATATAAATTTTAATACTAACAGGAAATGCCGAAGCCGCATTTCTTGGAATTTTTTGTTTACATAAAATTCTGAAATGAGATAAAAATTCCTTTGAAGATTACAAATTCTAACAGTGGTTTCATATTCTGCATATGTGACAAATAAGTGTGTCACATGCGGGCATTATTTATGTGTTTGCATTCTCAACATTGGAGTGCAATGGGGTATAGTCGTTCTTCTGGGTATGCAGTTACAGTTGCGCGGCTATACTCAATCCCGACTCTTGCGTCCTCGTTCGCGCACTCTGGGCAACGTGAGCAACCCATGTACGAGATGCGGTAACCAACCCGTGTGGAGCCTTCGGTGGGGCCACTGCGACTTATTCGGTTTAAGGGCCCACTGGAGTCTGCAGCGTCTGTTCACCAGTAGGTGCGGCTGCAAGCGGGCGTCTGTCTTGGAGCAAGCGGCCCGCTATAATCGTTTATTCGGTTGAAAAACCACCAACGCCCCAGAAATGGGTTGTGCGCTGGGTTTGGGACCCGCCACGTAAAAACCGATTCCAATGAAAAGAAGAGCAAAGCCTCGGATGAGACCCTTTTTTTGATTACGACTATGGCAAACGTTTAAAGGACTGCGATTTGAGGGCATGCACCTGGAATGTCCGGATCCTTAATGGGGAAGGTCCCTCTGCCCGGCTGGTTGATGTCCTCGGAAAGACAAAGGCTGACATCACCGCCATCCAAGAAATGCGATGGACGGGGCAAGGCAAGAAACAAATGGGGCCTTGCGACGTCTACTACAGCTGCCACGTAAAGGAGCGCAAATTTGGTGTTGGATTTGTAGTGGGAGAGAGACTCCGTCACCGGTGGACGAGCGTCTTGCCACAATCCGCATCAAAGCAAGATTCTTTAACATCTCGCTCATTTGCGCCCACGCCCCGACAGAAGAGAAGGACGAAGCGTCCAAAGATAGCTTCTATGAACGCTTGGAGCGAACATATGAGCGCTGCCCCCGTCACGATATCAAAATCGCGCTTGGCGACTTCAATGTCAGGGTGGGCAAGGAACGTATCTTTGGCGCCACTGTCGGAAAATTCAGCCTCCACGACGAAACGTCCGATAACGGACTGAGGATGGTCGACTTCGCCGGGGCCCGAAACATGGTAGTATGCAGTACTAGGTTCAAGCATAAAAAGATCCATCAAGCTACGTGGCTGTCTCCAGATCGGAAAACCAGAAACCAAATCGATCATGTTGTGATAGACGGAAGGCACGCTTCCAGTGTTTTGGACGTACGTACACTCCGAGGGCCAAAC
>JAPVRG010222614.1:0-12097 GCA_029783565.1 Rhagoletis cerasi | reverse complement strand
CGTTGGAAAGACCAGGTGGAGAAGGACTCGGCTTCACTTGGCATTTCCAATTGGCGTCAGTTGGCACAGAAGCGAAACAACTGGCGTGCTTTGTTGGACTCGGCCAAAATCGCTTAAGCGGTTTCAGCGCCAAACAAGAAGAAGAAGAATAAGTTCTTTTTTCTAAGATATTCAAGTTAGTTATCAGTGGCGATACCTTAAGGTTCTATATCAATTATTTCTCTTTGTGAACATGTAAATAACTGAGTCCTTATATCTGGACGCTTCTGTAAATCAATCAACTTCATCAGCCAAACATAGACACATTGTGTACAAATACAAGTGAGATATCCTAGAAATAGACGTCAGCTTGAGCCACAGCTGCGATCACCTGTTTTGTAGAGTTGCTTATTTTGGTCAAAACACTACTTTTTTGACTCTAGTTGCATGAAATAGTCTCAAAAAACTTAGTAGTATTTACTATTCAAATGGTAAAATACATGCACAAAAACTTGAAGAATATTAAATGCTTGTTTTATAAAAATGTAATTTATAAAATGTTTTAATTTTGACACTTGAAATATTGTTATTATAAGGTTTTGCGTATATTACTAAAGATTTTCAAAACTTTTGAAAAGTACTGCAGAATGCAACAATGTGCTTGATTTTATTTGCATCTTCGTTGGCATGTTCGTGTGCAGACGGGAAAAATGGCAAAAAAATATCGTCCGAATGGTAAGTTGCTTTGGTTTTTCTTTTACTTCTAATTAAATAAATCGAAATTACTTATTTTGCTGCAATTAGATCGCACACGGGACGTACCATACGCATTGTCGCCTTTTCAACGGCTTTGGCCAATGCGCAAGTCGGCCAATTGGCTGGCCATCAAGAAGATGGGACTGTATAACTTTAAGCCATCCGTGCGTCCTGCGCCACTGCAGGTGCACATAAATGGATATAAATGCGGAGATCGTTTCGGGCACTGTGCAAACGAGCGAGCTGCACTGGACTACCTCACGTGGACGCATTTTTCTGCCGCCCGCTGCGTAAGCCGACCAACTACAACTTTGACGGCTTGGAACCGGAGCAGCTGAATTCGTTCCTTTCGTCGTTGATTGAACGCGCTATTTACGAATTGGAATAACAAAAAAGTGAACATTGAATTTTAAAATTGTTAAAATGATGCCAACGATAGCTGCGACTATTGCAATTATTAAAATCTAAGACGCCCCTAACGCAAGCGCTGAAGAAACTATACATAAAATAGAAACAGCTAATCGATACTTTCAGAAGAAGAGTTATTAAATGAAGCAATTGTGCGTGAAGAAACAATATTCGTCGTACCAATTGACCCAAAGGTAGAAAAAGCAGTAGTACAAGAAACAGCAGTAATCGAAATTAAGGATTCATTGTATGCAGCCAATTTTAGTAGCGATTCAATGGGTAGCAGCAGTACGGCGACAATGAAAAATACAACTTCCGATGGCAGGGCAGGTAAATATTAAAAAATTTAATTTGTAAAAGGAAAATAAATGGTAATATTGTAACGGCAATCCTTTATGCTATTACAAAAACCTGCATTTTCTACTTATGTGCTTACTCTCTATTTTCACATTCTAAACGTCGCTATATAATCGTTTACTTGCAGAACTACCGAACCGCCCAAGAAGGTGCCTGAAGATTATATCTGTCCAAAGTGTGGTCTACGCGGTCAATGGTTAGAGAGCATTTGCGTAACAACTGCGGACGCAATTCACAGCACCAATGTGATGTATGCCATAAATTTTTCTTCTCAAACAGCACACTAAATTGTCATCGCACCATACCCACGGCTGTCTTGCCGCACAAGTGCAACTACTGTGAAAACTGGTTTCGCTCACGCGGTCAAGTCGCTGTATATCACCGTACGCATACCGGCGAACGTCCATTTGTTTGTGAAGTGAGTACATAAAAATTTACATATATGTAGAAAAAAGTGGGAAATATAATTTTTTTTAGATATGCTCTCAAAGTTTTACACACCATGAAACACTCATTTCACATCTATCGCGTCACATTGGCATGAAGCGTTACAAGTGTTATGGCTGCAACATACAATTCTCCTGCACTAGCGGATTGATTATGAATCGTTCAACGCGTCCAGATTCTTGTGGCCAATTTTAACTTAATTCACGTGCGATTGGACCACGCGTACGTCTCATACATGGCCGTGTATTATTCGAACCGCAGTCAACAGATGGCGAGGTGGAGATGGAAGATGGTAGTGGCGTTAATACTGCTGGAGAAGCACCCATAACGGAAGTTTTGACAGAGATACAAAATAACTATCGATTGTTTTCATATTGTATTTAAATTGTTACCAAGTTTTTTTACTTATTAATTACTTAGTAGAAAGAAGAGCTTAATTGTGTTATGGGTCGATTACGAATGGCAACCGATCTTCAGTTGGGTTGTCAGTGGCTGAAATGGCATTACAGATGGCAATTAGCAAGTGAAGGCTGCTGGCAACTGAGCTGCTATATCGGCAACTGAATTGTTATGTATGCCGCGGAAATTTTAATTGAGAAAATTTACTTCTTTTTTTTAACTTTCTGCAGCTTATTTACACTCAAGTCTTGATTTCTGATACATTTAAATTCTATTATCTTTAATTTTATTGCACTCAATTATATTTGCTATTCATAATATTCATTTTCATTTCAGTGGCGTTGCCCAGCGGCAACCCAACTGAAAAGATCGGTTGCCATTCGTAATCGACCCATTAAATACTGTGAAATTGTATATGATAATTATGTATGAAGGGAAGGTTAATACTATAAAATAAAGCGATTCATGTTTATTTTCTTATAAAAATTGTTTCTTTATTGAAAGTATTTGATACTTATATAAACACTATTATTTGATATATTAACATTAATATTATCCACTCACCGGTCGATTTTTCCCTCAGGTGGGAAGGGATATAGAGGTACCCCTAATCCGCATCCAACGATGCACGTTTGGTTCACCATTTTTCTGTTAAAGAAAATAGCGTACAAGCAATCAGAATATGAAATGAAAGTTGAGATTTTTATTAAAAACCTACCTTTTTCATGCTGAATTTGTTGAAAAGCTCTAAAAATATATGAAATTTAGTAAATGCAAAATGCTCAAAATTGGTTAGAAATGAATTCGCAAAATGTCCGCAGCTCAGGTTGATTTGTAGTAATCCGTTTGAATCTTTCGAATTACACCTCCTTGCATATAGGCAGGGTTGCATACAAATGGTAGTTCCGTAAAAATTTAAAATATGTTAGTTCATTCTATATTTATATCTGGCTCAATAAAGAATAACAACTATAGCCGAAAAACAAAATTTCGAGTAAAACGACTTTTTATAAACCCCCCGAAAATTCCGATTAATTTTAAATACGAAAATGCAAAAAATTTATCGAAAAGTTTTCATTGAGAATTATTTTTTCGAATAGCTTTTTGTTTTTTAGCCATAAATAATACATATTTTATTTAAAACTAGTTTTCATAATATTATTAGTGCGTATTCATAGTCAAAATAAAGTCGCCTCTAAAGATAGTTTCAGCTGTTTTGACAAATATCTCACTGAAAATTTCGTCAGAAAGACTCAACTAATTTTAGAGTCGACTTTATTTTAAGTATAAATGCGCAATATTCTGAAGATTTTTATGAAAAGTTAGTTGTCATCGATAATCGTTTCAAATGCAAAATTAAAACGAAATATTAAAAAGTGAAAAATGGGGGAGAAGAAATTATTTCTTTTTATTTAATTCTTAAAAACTCCCCAAATTTTGTTTATTAAATATCATAACGAAGGAAATAATCAACATAAGAAAATAATCAGGGTTGCTGCAGATTCTGATTCCGATAGCAATCAGAATTAAAATCGAGGAAAAATGCATATTGGTGTCATGAAATCTAATTTTATCGATTTCATGTTCGAATCAGAATTTGTATCGGTATTAGGGGTCACAGAATCCGATTTTATCGATTTTAGTGTCAGAAAGAAATCGATTACAAAATTGCTAACAGAATTAAACCGTTTTTATTAAATTGCTTTTGTAATAGCCAACTGTTTATTTGCTGCTTTATATTTTATAATTTTTATATGAGTTCCGTCTATACACCCAGTAATGCCGGGACTTCTACATTTGTTGAAAAAATAATCGCGGCTTCTACGTTTTTCGTTGGCGTTCATGGAAAATTGAACCCATCGGCTGCATAAGCAACTCTCCAAAACGGTTAACATTTTCTTCAAAACTGGTGATACCGTACTTCTTGCCAAACTCACTTGCGATTCACTACCTACTGCTCGTTGGTAGCTGCCGTGTGCCAAAAAGCGCAATGCTGTTGCCAGTTGAAGCACCGGAGGAATGCTTGATGAGCCCAATTTGCTTTCTATTAACTCAATAACCGTGACGAAAGCTTCTTTGTTCAGCCGGTATTGGCCTATGAATCTGCAAAGTTTTTATAACATTAAGTAGTAGAAAATAAACATAAAATAATTAGATTTACGATGACTCTGGCAGCTCCAAGGGATTATTGTGATCCCTTAAGATTTTTCGTTTGCATTCTCCTCCAATAAGAAAAAAACAGCTATTGCAGCACTCATCCTACTTTTTTTGTATATATTTAATAAATTTCACAAACTTTTGTGGTAAAACTAAACAAATTGTCAAAATATGCACGTGCTCTTTTTTTTAGTTATGAGCAAAACAGCTGTTTCGGCAATCGATTTTGTTTATGTTCGAAAAGAGCTGAAATCGATCAGAATCTGCAACACCAAATGAAATCAGAATCGATTTTCAATTCTGATAATAACCAATTCTGACTTGGATTTCACAACACCCCTGAGCACAAAATAATCAAGCTTGTTCAGTAAGTTATCATATCCTTAATATTTTTAAAGAATGATTTGGCCATTGAAATGTGTTCAAAAATGTTTTCTTCTGAACGTCACCAACTGGAACATACATTCAGCTGACTGTTTTTCTCTCTGAAACCCCGTATTGTCTCTAGTCACAAAAATAATCATTAATTACAAGTTTGAAATTTAGTGACGAGTTAATATTGGATTACTGAATACTATCATAACTCCCAGATAATGTTTATTTTAAGTATACTTACATTTTATTTCAAAATAAATGAAAAAATAAATAAAATACGTACATCGGGAATAAAAATTATTATTTAAAAATGATGCAGCAAAGCAACACTTTTCTGTAAAAACAGTTTACACAGAGCCCTGTTTAATCTTTTTTCGGAGCTGCACAAAACCCTGGTAACCAAACATTACCTCGGAACCCTGTTTTTCCCGTTAGTTTTTCCCGAATCACTTCCATCGGATCGTAGTTTTGCAACTTCGGGCCGATCGGTGTTGCTTGCCACATTGGCTGCCATATTGTTCACACTGTCATCGCCATTTTGAATATACTGCCAAATATCTGTCAACCTTAAGATATCTCACTTGTATTCTTCCACAATGCATAGACTACTTTGTCATTACTTTATGACCAGAAGTGGGCACTACCACAAAGAGGAGTGAGCAAAAATTCATAAATTGTGAGGTAGAACGATGCACAATGCATCGGTACATTTGTACATCGTTCTACCTCACAATTTATGAATTTTTGCTCGGTACATTTGTACATCGTTCTACCTCACAATTTATGAATTTTTGCTCACGCTTCTTTCTGGTAGTGCCCACTTCTGGTCATAAAGTTATGGCAAAGTGGTCTATGTTTGGCTGATGAAGTTGACTGATTTACAGAAGCGTTCAGATATAAGGACTCAGTTATATACATGAGCACAAAGAGAAATAATTGATATAGAACCTTTTGCAGGATCGTCGATGCTATATAAGGCTAAGTTTTTCTTACTGAAGATCTCAATTTTTGTTTACCTATTGGTTTTTTTAGTTTTTGTTACATTTTATAGCAAATGCTGTAATAATTTATTTTTAATAAATCAATGTGTACATCAAAGGCGCATCGAAAAAAAACCTGTGTATTTATGTCCTGAAGATAGTGATTAACTGCTATATGATTACAACCTCTAGGAAACCAAAAAAGATTATATTTATGATTATTTGGTTGGATTAGAAGTTAGCTTGCAAAATATTCTCGAATTAAACTCGTTCTGAAAAAAGAGAGTTCCTGGTCCAGGGTCTCAGTTAAGTAGTTATCTTTTTCGCTAGGCTCTTCAACGTCAATGTTTTCTTCTAAAGGCCGATCAGCATCCTTGCTCTGGTGGGCAATATTATGTAAAACACCGCAGGCAACAATAATTGACATAGTCGTTTCTAGCGAAACCCTTCATCCAGCGATAGTATTGGAAATCGACGCTTCCAAAGCTCCTCTCAATAAAGTTTCTAGTTCGAATTTGCGATTCATTATATAACCGTTCTGCAGCAGTGTTAGGATGTAAGAGTGGGGTGATCATATATTTGCTCACAGCATAACCACTGTCACCTAATATAAAGCAGTCTTTAAAATCATTCTCTTCGAAACAATGCTTAATACGGCTGTTGTTAAAAATGTTACTATCATGAGCAGAGCCGGGCCACCTGCACACTAGATCCATTTTTTCTAAATTTTCATTACACATTGCTTGTACGTTAAAGGAAAAATACCACTTCCGATTTCGGAATATTTCCGCATTTTCCCCACTAGGCAATTGTAATCTGAAATGGTTACAATCGATACATCCCAATACTTTCGGGAACTTGGGAATTCTGTGAAATGCGCGGTTCGAATTTTCAATTTCATTTCGGGTTTTCGGAATTATAATGAAGCCTGGGGAAAGTCGTGCAATAGCATTCGACACTTCTTTAACAACGCGGCTAGCAGTGGACACATCAACTCCACAGAAATCAGCAACAGTTATGAGGAAGATCCCTGATGCATAGATACGCAAAGTAAGCAATATCATTTCTCCAGGGCTTAGGGCGTCGTTTCTGGAAAATCAGGTGAAGTGATAACTAGAATTAAGCTTTATCAAATATATTTTCACACACCTTTTAGTAGTTCTCCGAATATTCTCTATTTTACCCAAAAGGTAAAGTGCACTTGCTTTGGAAAGCCGAAACCTACGAATGAAGGCATTGTCATTGAGCTCTTCAAAATAGTTCAACAGCACTTTATAACTTCGGGGGTTCAAAAAACGTCGTCTCGGAAACCAAATATAGTTCGAATAGTACTCAATTTGTTCCATTATAATAACTTTTTTCCGTAAAACCCTCCACGCTATATTTTTGTTTGTTTTACTCTCAGCTGTCAGATTTGGTTCTGATTAGCAGCTAATTGGCAAGCCATCTTCCAGTAAAATATATAAGAAGTTAATTGACAGATGAGCGTTAACCGGACATTGAACAAACACTGTTTGGGCCAACTTACGATTTTTTCCTGATTAACCGCTTAACATTGCACAACCGGCCCTAAGTGTCAAAGTGCATATCAGCTGTTTCGTGCTTATATGTTGTTTGCATTTACTTTTTGGTTTTAAGGAAAAGTGAATTACCAGTTGACATATTTCCAATCATTCTACACTTATTTATTGATATGTACAATCAAATTTGTGAAACGGGAATGAAGCTAGCATCATGGTGAAATTATAATAAGGTGATGTCAGTAACTTCTTAACCTCACTTTTTCAGGTAGGTCTATTGCGGCCATGAATTTTAAAGTAGTAGAAAAGGTACTAATTCTGTATTACTCTTACTACGTTTGTGCATACTATTTCAAACTAGATGTAGGAAAATATATAATTACAGCTTTATAAGCCTGAATATATGTTTGTATAGGCAGGTGCACACGGCTTGACCATATATTAGAACTCATAAATAAAAAATTTCGTAAAATAAGGCCATTTCCTATAAGGCTTGAAATGATTTTTTAAGCAGATTAAAACACATAAATATCACAAATATCAAAGAATTCCTTATTTTAGCAGCCAGTCACTATATTCTAGAGTGTCAGGAGATCATTTGGCTCAATATCATGGCAATGCAGCAAAATTTATTTAATATTGAAAAATCGCATTTCAATACGATTTTTGTGAGAGTCTTTTTCCGTTGCTAATAACGACATCTTTTGTTTCTTCGCGTTTTGTGAACAAAAATTAAACTAATCCAGCAATTTTAAATATCAATATCGTTTTAAAAACACTAATTTCTTGAATAATCGCCATAAAACGAATTACTAAAACGGACTATTTTAGGCACTATTTCTTCAAAGAAATTAGAAAAAAGGATTTTTCTTAACAGCGGTCGCCCCTCGGCAGGCAATGGCAAACCTCCGAGGGTACTTTGCCATGAAAAAGCTTCTCATTAAAATACAATCGCCGTTCGGAGTCGGCGTAAAACTGTAGGTCCCTCCCCTTTATGTGACACATCAAGGCACACGCCACAAATCGGAGGAGAAGCTCGGCCAAACACTAACATATGTGTAAGCGCCAATCTATGATTATTAGTAGTATAAAAAGAGAGATTGGCAACACTGCAAATAAGCATGTAGATTTTGTCAAAATTAGGTCAAACATGGCGCTACTGACTTCACCTTGTTATAATTTCACCATGAGCTAGCATAAATCCGAAGTGGCATATTAAAGATAATAAAATATGACTTCCACTTCGATAACACATCAAACAAACTAGTGCAAACACCGATTGGAATGAGTGGTACTTAAGTTTTCAAGTAGTTTTCAGCGAAAATTGGTTTTCGCTGTGTTTTCGTTTCACAGATTTTACATCCACGAAAACACAACTTTAGGCCGAAACCAGTTCTAGCCACGAAAACATGTTTTTGATGTCGGTCCGAACATGATATTAAAATAGTTTACTGAAATATAACGTAATTTCGACTTACTGGGTATTTGAAAAAAAAAGTTATTATATAATTTATTACAAACCACTTAAATAATAGTGCTTTCTGAATTCACTTCTACAACTATGGA
Organism: Rhagoletis cerasi; assembly: GCA_029783565.1. Classification (NCBI taxonomy): domain Eukaryota; kingdom Metazoa; phylum Arthropoda; class Insecta; order Diptera; family Tephritidae; genus Rhagoletis; species Rhagoletis cerasi. The sequence continues at coordinate 3,153 of JAPVRG010222614.1, read as the reverse complement.
TATCACTTTATTACCAATGTTCCTCGAAATAAAAAGTTCTGTAATAAACAAAGCAAAGTATTGATAAATATTATACTTATTTGAATTTGATTTCAGTAACAAAGCCTTTTATTTGTATACACATACTAGCAACCCGTACCCTGTTTCACATGGATCGATCTTAAAATTAATCAATAATTCACAGGGACCGTAACGGTTATGATATTTACAATAAAAATCAAAACTTAACCGTTAAAATTTAATTTTTATTTTTTTCTATCAAAAAATAATCGTTATTTTTGATTTTTATTTTTTCGATAATAAAAAAATTAAAACAGCGATTATTTTTTAATCGAAAGAATAAAAATCAAACAGAAACGATTGTTTTTTGATCGAAAAATAAAAATCATGATATTTAACGATTATTTTCAGTCCCTTATAATTAACATTTTGGCGCTTACACATTTTACTGTGTGCTTGGGCGAACTTCTCCAATTCGTGGTGTGCGTCTAATGTTTTTACACAAATAGAGGGGTTTATAGTTTTACCACGCCTCCGAACGGAAAATGTTTTTTTTTTGTGAGAAGCCTTTTCTTGGCAGAAGAAGACTCGGAGGCTCGCCATTGCGTGCCAAAAGGCGATCGCTTTAAAAAAAATTCTTTTTTTTATGCTGCTTTGACCAGGGATCGAACCCTGGACCTGCTCACCTCTAACCACGCGGCTACGGCGGCCAATGGACCTTATGAAAAATCCCACCAAATAAACTGAATAGTTTTGTATTGAAATCGGACAAACGCCTTATAAGCGCTAAAGTAAATAATTCATAGTTCAACTTTAAATAAAAAAATATGTACTATTTCAATCCATTGATACGTTTTTGATATAAAGCTTTTTTAAAGTCAGTGATGTTATTACTACAATTTTGCATATTGCCACGCCCCTTTAGACTAATTTAAATTATTTTGATGTTAACCTTCCCATAGAGCTGGACTTTGAAAAGAAAAAGCCTCGATAGAGATCGGATCACTCTGTGTGGAAGTATAGCTTTACATAAGCCACATAGGGCTTTATTTTATAAAATGTCTAGATTAAATAGATATAGAGATAAATTTCGACTTTAGCGCCACCTAAGGAATTCATTGTTCGTAGATACGCTAAGCATTTTTAATTTCAACAGAATCAATCTGCCAAAAGGCGATCGCTTTAAAAAAAAATTCTTTTTTTTTATGCTGCTCTGACCAGGGATCGAACCCTGGACCTGCACACCTCTAACCACGCGGCTACGGCGGCCAATGGACCTTATGAAAAATCCCACCAAATAAACTGCATAGTTTTGTATTGAAATCGGACAAACGCCTTATAAGCGCTAAAGTAAATAATTCATAGTTCAACTTAAAATAAAAAAATATGTACTATTTCAATCCATTGATACGTTTTTGATATAAAGCTATTTTAAAGTCAGTGATGTTATTACTACAATTTTGCATATTGCCACGCCCCTTTAGACTAATTTAAATTATTTTGATGTTAACCTTCCCATAGAGCTGGACTTTGAAATGAAAAAGCCTCGATAGAGATCGGATCACTCTGTGTGGAAATATAGCTTTACATAAGCCACATAGGGCTTTATTTTATAAGATGTCTAGATTAAATAGATATAGAGATAAATTTCGACTTTAGCGCCACCTAAGGAATTCATTGTTCGTAGATACGCTAAGCATTTTTAATTTCAACAGAATTAATCTACAAATACAAATTTTCTGAATACACCGACCACTGCGCCACCTAGCAGATTCATTTTTCGTAAAAGTATTTCCCTGTACATACGCAGTTTAAATTTCTAATTTTACCTGAATCGGACCAAAAATAGGAATTTTATGAATATTTCGACTTCTGCATCACCTAGCGGATCCAGACGATGGAATGACGAGCTTTACAACGACATTAAAGTACAGCGGCTCTGCTGGATTGGTCATGTCGTTCGAATGGACACAAACGCTGCAGCCCAGAAAGTAGCTGGTGGTAGCAGAGGAAGAGGGAGGCCTCCTCTGCGTTGGAAAGACCAGATGGAGAAGGACTTGGCTCCATTTGGCACTTCCAAGAAGCGAAACAACTGGCGTACTTTGTTGGACTCACCCACAATCGCTCAGGCGGTTACAGCGACAAACAAGAAGAAGAAGATTTATCTTCGCATATGGAGTATACATTTCTAGTTTCAACTGAATCGGATCATTATTATGAATTTTTTGAATACTTTGACTTGTGTGCCACCTAGCTGGTAAAAATATGACATTTGTCCTTGCCGCGGGTCTAAGAAGTGTGCTGTCCAAATTTGGTTAAAATCCGTTCTTTAGTTTTTAAGTTATGGGTCTTCATACGTAATTTGGGACTTTATTTTTTATTTATGGATTCATATTACATTTGTCAGTTTTGTGCGCTATTTGTATTATGGGCTGTTTTTGCTTACGCGTAAAACAACATTTAGCGCATTTAGCTCTAAATGCAACTATAAAAGCACATTTATCCATACAAAATTCGTCACCTAAATGCAACTAAATGCCACTTCATTTCAGCATCTAAATGCTAAAAGCAACTCTGCATTTTTGAAATAATACCACGATTCGAACATGGTTTAATGAGAAAAAGTGGCAACATTGCTTTTTTCGCGTATACATACAGAAGATTTACTAGCTGCGTTCCATGGTCGACGTGTTGAATAAAAACCGAATGAATTAATCGCCTGCTTAACGTTGACACACGGTATAAGTATGTATATCTATTTGACAAGTATTAAACACACACATGTACATACAGTTTTTTCTTATATTGTTTCTTGTGTTTTGCAGCCGGATTCTAGCATTCGCTATAGCTAAAACTCTAAAAATCTCCAAAAATCCAAACGCAAAAATTATCCGAACTTTAGGCGATTTCGCTTAAATGCTACCCAGCTAGAACACTATGGCTTATATAATCCCTTATATGTGCCAAAGTACCAAGAAAAGTATCCCTTATAAATTTGAAAACTTTCCATTATATTGTACAGGCTAAGGGCCGTTTGCACCATGTCCAGTTAACACTAACTGGAGGTACATCCTTCAGTTAAGCACCTCGACTGCTTTATCGATCACATGTTATAAGCTGGGTGTCGATAATGTCGATAAGGATGTTTAACTG
>JAPVRG010222603.1:0-10130 GCA_029783565.1 Rhagoletis cerasi | reverse complement strand
CAATATCCTATTTTGCCTCAAATTACGTGGAGGATCATATAAATTGATTAAATTAGCAAGCTCGGCACAATTAATATTGCCATTCAAAACATTGTATACAAATACAATTGAGAAGTAGTCCCTTCTATCCTGCAAGGACTGCAGGCCAAGTAGCTTACGTCTGCTAATATAGGGTGGAAGATAACCATGCCAGGGCATCTTTCGCATAGCCATTTTTGAAAAGACCCTCTGAACTCTTTCTACTTTATTTGAGTGAACGTCATAATAAGGATTCCATATTATTGAACAGTACTCAAGGCGGCTCCTAACTAAAGATATATATAGTGACTTCAGAGTAAATGGATCTCTGAACTCTTGAGTGTTTTTTCTAATAAAGCCGATCAACGAAAAGGATTTGGACACAATATAATCGACGTGCTTCGAAAACGTTAGTTTAGAGTCGAAAAATACGCCCAAATCTTTCATTTCGGAGTTACGTGCTATGATGCAGTTGTCCAAATTATAATGATTAATGATATTAATCCCCTTTCTCGAAAAAGTAACTACACTGCATTTGCTTAAATTAAGATATAAACAATTTAGCGAACACCAATGCGCAAGTGAATTAAGATCGAGCTGAAGATAATGGCAATCTGAAAGGTCACGTATGACTGAAAAAAGTTTTACGTCATCTGCTTCTTCTTTTAATCAATTCCAGCGGCTCAACAATCGCCTTCCTTAGCTTGAGAGTTTCCTTCTATAGACTGGTTTTGTTAGTGTGGCTGCATGTCGGAAGCTTGATTCCATTTACGGACTGGATTGTCTACTCTTTTTACTGCTTTCCGATGGCATCTCGGACAAATTTAATTGCCTTTCTTTGGCTGTTGGCGTTTCTATGAGACTGCTTTGGAAATCCTATTTTTAAGGCTCTTTCCTGAATTTCCATCGGTCCTTTCCGATAAGTATGCCAACTTATGTCAATAAGAATATTCAATATAGATTCTTCACTGTATTCATTTATGTTTTTACTATCAATTATGTCTGTACGCGTCTCCCCGTAGGGTCACTAGCTCCTTAGGTTAGGTTAGAACCGCCTCCGTGGGTGGAGGCACACTTAGACTCGGCCTAAGCCGTACGTTGTGGTGCTCTTAAGTGGGTTGGGCCGGAAGGGTAGACACAGGGGGGATTGAGTAACAGAACGATAACAACTAAGGCTTCTTATAAGAAAAACGTGCCGTGCTCACAACGAAGCTGCTCAAGCGACTGATATCCATTCCCGAAAGCGCATCGGCAGCGTGGAGAAAGTGCGACCCAAGGTGCTTGAAAGTTAGGCTCAGCAGCTCGTTAGGCGGGGCACCAGAGCAAGAGGTGTTGGGATGGTTCCACCTCATCATCCTTCATGCAGCTGGTACAGTAATGGTCATCGGTGATAGAGGTGTAACTTGCTAAGTCTCAAGAGCTCCCTGGACCCCCTCCGGTCTAAACGTGGCCAGCAGGATTTAGACACCTTGCATTTCAAAGTCTTCGCCCAGCGCTCGATAACGTCCATCTGTCCAGAAGTAGATCGCACGAGGTCAGGGGAGCACCCAGACTTTATCTATCCTGGAGCACTTCCTTAAAACTTCCCTTTCTAGCCAGCTTATCGGTCATGCAGTTTTCAGCAATTTTTCTGTGAACTGGAAGCCAAATAAACTTAGAAGCGTAGTAATCCGATGTGGTCGATAAGGAAGTCAAACAATCCATCACCGTTCTCGAACGAACCATCATAGAACGAAGAGCCCTGATGACTGCTTGGCTGTCGGAAAAGATATTCACCTCCTTAAGAGGTGTTACACTAGAGAGCATCCAGTCCGAAGCCTCCTTTATTGCTGTTACATCTGCTTGGAAAACGCTGCAGTGACCCGGTAATCTAAATTCCAGGTTGATGCAGAGTTTTTTCGCAGAAGACACCTCCACCAACCTTCTCATTCAGCTTCGATCCATACGTAAATAGGTTAACAGGACCCCGATTCCAGATACTGCACCTCTCCCAGCCCTCTCTCGCTGGAATTTGCGAGGTAAAATATCCATTCGGACTCAAAATCGGTGTACAGTAATCTGCCCGAGTCGGTAGGAACTCGAAGCTTTTTGGAATACTGGAGTGCCTATTGCTTGAGGAAGCTTAAAGCCTACTCCACTTAGCCATCAGTGCCCTGCTGAAGTTACAACCTGCTGACGTCCAGATGTTCTTAAGCGTGCTCATTCCGCTGTAGTTTAATAATACCACTTCCGATTCTAGAGCTTTGTAAATCTTTTTCATGAACTTTCGGGATCGCAACTTTGTTCACTTTTTTCAAAGTATATTCAATAAGGTAGCAGTGATTTCGACAGTTTTTTCTTGCAAATCATATTGAAAAAATTTCCTTATTTAAATTTTTAGTATTTTTTGACACTTTAGTCAACTAAAAAGATAGCGAAATTTTTTTGTCACTTCTACTTTGTTAAATATACATATCTCGCATACTTGCAAGCCTGCCAATAAGTGGTCAATGGCAATATCCCTCTACCTATCTCTTCTTTTGTAAAGCTCTTGTTTTTTAAGGAAGAAAATTTACTGATTCCTAAGCTCTTTGATTAATTTGGTAACAAGATATTGAGTCGCTCTATAATCCTTAAACATCTTCGTCTCCTCGCCTTATACTTTTCGTAAATGAGTCGCGTCCAATTCACTTCACTTCCGTTGCTAACAGCTGCGATACTTTTTTCTTTTTACATCATCTATTAACTAATTTAATTCGCTTATCACTTTAAGTTTCCTCCAAATGCAACGTCGTTTTTTTTCTTTTTATTGCATTTATTTTCGATTAACTACTATGCCACATTTAATAATAACTTATATTCTGATTTCCTGATTTTCCTGATTCCAATTCTCTGCCTGCATGTCAGCTATAATTTCTTGGGCAACATTTTAATAACCGAAACAGCACACACTTGTCACATTGCTGTCCTAATCCAAGTGCTGGTTCATTTTTCAGCACTCCACAGCAAAAAGCCAACTTACCAATCGCCTGAACTCCATCCACTTCATATTACTTCAAATTTCTTAATTGGCATTTTACATAATTTTCGGTACGAGTATATTTGTCAAAAGTATTGCGTCAATTTTAAAGCCTGTCACACTCTCAACTGTACACTTACAAATTAATGCCAAATGCAATGATATGGCGCGAGATGCTGAATGCTGGCTGAGCGCAGAAATGCCAGCAACGCGCCAACGTCATATATCCGCATATTCGAAATGACGTCGAAAAAGAGGTGGAAAAAGCGTTAACTTTGAAGTTAATAAATATATTTGCCGATATGCTTCACCACATGCAACACAGTCATCGAGCGAACGAACGAGCACGGATGTAATTTTTTATAGTTTTTATATTAGCGCTTAGCTATTTAGAGGTGTGTGTATATCATGCACATTCAGTGATTGAAACTATAACAGTTGACTGCTTTACCAGTTAACTTTCGCAATTCGCAAATGACAGACAGAATTCACGCCTTTGACAACCGTCACAAAAACGTGTGATTTACTTATTTTTTGGTAATTTTGTTTGGTTTTTTTTTTTAATTTTTACATTTTTGGGTGCTTTCTGGGTTTGGTTATTTGCACGTTCTCTTTAAACGAGATTTCCTTAAGGAGTACCACCACTGCGCAGTGATAACTATCATTTCGCCATTTCGGCCGTCCATGTATGTTTGTAGTTAAATGTGAAGCCACCAATGATTTATTGACCGCTGTTTATATTAATTTTCTGCGCTTACATTACTTTACTTAAGTAATTTAAAAGTTCAACTATTTAATTTATTTTCGCATGAGTTGGATTTGCGCAAATTTGCTTATAGCCGGCAATAAATCTTAACGACTGTCAATGTGGCATGCGTGTACACTTTGTGTGGCGGTTGGTGGCAAATGTGTACTCAAAAGCAAAATTCGACGGCAAATGGTTGGAGGAGTCGTCGATTAGAAAAGTTGCATGCATGCTCCGGTGCCATTTTGCTACTTACATACATACTGCACATAGTGCTTATTTATTTAAGTTAGTCGACTTAGAGGCCCACGCGCTGATAGCTTTTAAATTTATCTCGCTGCTATTGCAACACACTCGCATGCTTAGCATATGCACATACATATGTATGTTGGCAATTCATTTCAGTCATTTTGGTTTTAATCCTGGAAAAAAATATTTTTTCCCCATAAATATTTGCCTAAATGTGCAATATCTTATCGAGCCGTTATATGCTGGCGGCTTTTCCGTACACATACATACCTACTTGTTTGCCATAAAACGCATTACAATTTTCGCTTTTCGCTATTCCTGCTTCGTTCACTGGCATTCGCCGCGTCATTGGTGGCAATGCCACCTACAATTGGCACATGCTCATATTTTTCTTTACACGCCATTCTTTTTCGCTTGCATGGCAGCAATTGTACTGCGTTTATATGTATATATGGTCTGGTCAATAAGATGACGCCCACACGCGCTGCCGCCGACAACAATACAATTGTACCTTGCCTTTATGTATTGTACGTGCAACACCAACAATGTACGCTATCTGCCATATTTCACAATAGCACGCCGCCACATTTATTTAGTGATAGGAGCGGGGTCAAGCTTTTTACTGTTACTCGATGAATTTAAAAGCCTTTTCCTTTTATCGCGCGCGATTGCAAAAATTGCAAAATTGAATTTTTAACAAACAGCCCTCCCAGTATTTATATGCGAGCTAGCGGCATTTGCGATCATAACCTCTAGTTAGCATACTCGTACATATCTTTCAAGACTTAAAAAAATATATTCCATTCGACGGTAAACATGTCACCACCGCCTGGGTCATACATAAGTAAAAATGTTCGCTTTGCTTACAAACGTTTCGGAGTAGGTGTATGCCGTAATTTCTAGGGTCTTTGGGTCACTTTTTTGTTGCTACACATACATAGTGTATTTTTTTCCTTGGATATCTGTGGTTGACTGCAATAGAGTAATAATTTATTCTACGCAACACCTGGCTTTAAATATGCCACTTTGGCTTAGGAATTGTCTCAAAATGTTTTACAATGCTTTCTTGCTATCAGCGATGGTATTCCAATGACTTAAGCAGACATTTTTTTGATATTGGGTCTTGGTTATTTTGATACGTTTGATTGGTGTATATTATGTGCGATAAAGAGTCCAAATATTTAGGGTAATTTAGTTAGGATTGACAAAGCAGCTGCTTAGGATCGCAATGTGCAACTCACGCTATTAGGAGCATTAAGTGGAATCCATTTCACGCGAAAAGATGGTTTTGTTGGGTATGTTGGGTAGAGTCTAGTTAAGTAAGTCTTAAACCGGCTGTAGTATCCAGACCTTTATTGCACCAAATGATACGCCGGTATCTCGAGCCAACTAAAGCTATTTGCTTACGATGGGTGGTGATTGAACTCCGATGACCATATTTAAGGAGCGAGAGCTGCCAAAGGTGGCGATTGTTTCTCGCCGAATATCGTCTGTCGAAGGAAACTCTTCAAATTTTCGGATTACTAACCGGCGGTTCCCCCTTCCACAAAAAGTTAGTCGTTAGTTTGAGAAAAGTGTAAGGGCTCCGTACAGTGAGGAGGCGGGGAAGATCGAATGGATAGACATTTACTTTTTAACACAGTGAAACTCCCTCTAGTGGCGGAGAAGGCTTCCAGATGCTGAAGTTAAGCGGTAGTGGATTGAGCACACCTCTGAAAAATTCTCCTTGGCTACGAAGTTTGATCACGAAAGAGTTCTAAATACTGTCGACTACTCAAATAAATCACCATCCCACATTCTACGTACCAGAATTACTCTCATTTTCTGAACTAAGGGCTGTTGTTTCGTTCTGTGGCGCTCGTCGTATTCGAAAAAATACGGATCAGTGACGCTACCAGATCATATACTTAATTAATCTGGACTGAGTTGGCCTCGTTCCATAGAGGGCAATTATATTTTTTGAGCTTCTGGGCACTCTGTGTTAGGATTAGGTTTAATGTATAGTTTCAATTCAATATTCTCCGATTCTATTTTTAACAGACTTCAAAAAAATAGGATGTTATCAATTCGTCGGAATATCTTTTTCTTTATGTATGTTACCGGATAACTTTGGACCTCGTGAACTACTTTTGATTTTTTTATGGGAAAAGTGACACCTTAAGGGTGTTCTCATACTAATTTGGTTTAGTTCCGATCATTGGAACATCCAGAAACTTTTATATGGGAATTGAAGTTGGTTTTATTGTTTGCTTAAAAATTACTTGTTTAAAACTTTCTTGTAAATTTTTAATTTATTTTTCATCCATATCCACAAAAATATACATACCATCAAAATATCAGCGCAGCAATAACTCGTGAATGCCTTAAGAATTCATTGATTTGAATTTATAACATCCTTCTTGAAATTCCACTTCAGAAGATTTTCACACACTTTTGCATTTTGCACCAGAATAATTCAATGCTTAACAACAGCTGCGGCTCATACAAATTAACCAAGAACAAGCCTGGGTGCCCGCCAGCCAAGCCTCAGTCACACATTAGACATTCCACGCACGCAAGACATCTTTTCAAAGAACATACTTATGCTTTGTTTATGAGAGTTTTGCAAACTTCTATAGCCGCGCGCGTGTTTTAATTGCGAATTGGCAAGTGCTAAGTAGTGATACACCCGAGAATAGTGTCAATTTGTAAGAAATTACCAAAAATATACACTCACACTTATTTGCAAATTGGCAAATAAAATATGCTGTACAGGTATTCAATATTTGCTACGCACAAATAAAAAATAAGTAACCACTTTAAGTTCACTTTTTTATTACTAAACACTAAATTTTTAGCATCAACGGAGATGCAAAGCACTTCAAACAGCTGTTGGACTAGCGATGCGTTTGTGAGTCGATAACACTAAACGGTAGATATGTGAGAAACACTCGAAGTAGTGATGAGCAGTATTCACATATGTATGCATGTATGCGTTCACTTGGCAGCACTTTTTTTTAATAAGTAAGCAATAAATCACCTGCAACCTTTTTATTTCCTTAATTTTAAATTTAAACTTGTTGGTGCATTGCTCTCAATGCAGACAATTTTTACGTGTTGCATTCAAATGCTTGCATACAATTTTTCGTACAAACGAAATTGATGAATTTTTATGGCCTAACCAGTTGCACACAAATCAATGAAGTCGTTGTCAGTTCACATTCTTTATGTTCTTGTCAATGATTGAATTATAATAAATTTTTGGTCATAAAAATCGCATCAAGGACGCAAACACTTAAAATTTTTTAATAATTTCGGCGGCTGGCAAATTTATGCAATATGCAATAAAAATGCCAACACGCAGATGTGCTGAGGTGTTTTTTTTTTTAGAAAAAATATGAATAAACAAAAAATCAGTGTTGAGGCAGCCGGCGCTGCGTAAAATTGACAGCTGTTGAAAAATTCTGGTGAGTGGGGGATTTGGGACTTTTTGCAGGAAAACTTCGTTAGTGGCGGGAGTGGATAGCCACGGAAGTACATACGTCTCTCCAAGGCGAATTTACACAAGGTGGTGTTATCAGGCAAGCTGATTTCTTGTTCTTTCATTTGGCTTACGTGAATTTTGTTTCTGCTTTTGCTGATTTGACAGCGTGCCCGAAAAAAGCAAAAACAAAATACATGTAAGCTTTGCGGCGAATTCGGATTTTGACATTTTGCCCTGGAAAATACACAAACAAATTACATGTGGTTGTTGTTGTTGTAATCTTGCTACCACCTTATATGAATTCGCCTTGGGAAGTGGATAGCAACGGAAGTACATACGTCTCTCTTTCTCATTTCTCCTTCTCACTCTTGGCGCCAATATTAATGATGAGAGTGGGTTACCGCAACATGGTATGAAGCGGTTTGAGGTTTAGATTTGTATTGAAGTAGATTAAGATTTAAAATTGGATTAAAACTGGGGTTGCGATTAAGATTACAACTAAGATTAAGACTAAGATAAATATTAAGATTAACATGAAGATTAAGATTAACCCTAAGATTAAGATTAAAATTAGAATTAAGATTAGGATTAGGAGTAAGAGTAAGATTAAGATTAAGATTAGGATTAAGATTAAGATTAAAATTAAAATTAAAGTTATGATTAAAATTAAAATTAAGACTAAAATTAAGATTAAGGTTAAGATTAAGATCAAGACTAAGATTAAGATTAAGATTAGGATTAAAAATAAGATTAAGACTAAGACTAAGGTTAAGATTAAGATTAAGATTCAGGTTAAGGTTTAGATTTAGATTAAGACTAAGATTAAGATTATGATTAAGATTTAGATTAAGACTAAGATTAAGATAAGGATTAAGATTATGATTAAGATTTAGATTAAGACTAAAATTAAGATTAGGATTAAGATTAAAACTAAGATTACGATTGAGATTAAGATTCAGATTAAGATGGCCATGATGAAGACAAAGATGAAGATGAAGATGAAAATGAAGATTAGGGTGGAGATTAAGATAAAATTAAGATTTTTCAAAAAAGCATAAAAAAAGGATTCTTAGTTTTGGTTTTGGATTCCTAGAATTCTTTTTAAGACATTTCGGGATTTTTCAGTATTTTTTATATTGTTTTGTTTCTTAGGTGCTTTTATTTCGTAGGTAAAATTTTATAATACAAGAATTTTTCCACAATTTTTTTCCATTTTTATTATTTTTTTTTTGCATTCATCACATGCATTCACATCATGCTTTTTATCGAATACATTTTCAACTATGCATAATTTATATTCTTTTAAGTGTCTGCCACTTAAGCTAGCATTCCACCGCACTTCTTCTTCGTCAAAGGTGCTTGCAACATTTTTTGTGCGCCTCAAGTGCTCACCTTCAATGGCAATGCATTTGCATTCAAATTTCAATTTCAAGTGAATACATAGAAACTGGTGCACTTATTCGCATTGAAGTGGTCTGAAAAATATGTACATACATACTCGCACGTATATGTGTTTACAGCAGAGCGCACTTGCGGCTGATTCTCTGCCGTTTGCAACGACTTTGACTTTGTTTCACTGCGAATGCAAAGGCAGATGTTGCAACAACTACATATTTTGAGCACCTCAGCTAACACATGGTCATACGGCACAAAATCACTGCACTGCCGCTACAGCATCATTGCCAACAACAACAATAACAGCAACAAAAAGAATAACAAGAAATCACTAAGCGAATCACGTTTCCGCAAATCATTGCTACTGCATACTGTCAGCAATTACTCCACTTGTAATAGTATTCTACCAGCTGTTGCTAGCGCATTTGCCATGGCAGAAGCATTTTTCGTCAGCTTTTTTTTTTGCATTGTTTTGTTTACGTTGTTTGTTTTATTTCGCTGCGCGCATAACTGCAATTTCTGCTGCTGCTGCTGCTGCTGCTACTGTTGCAACGGAAACTCGTTTCCGTTTAATGTTTACCTAGCAGCTATGCAAATAATTATCGCTATGGCTGTAAAATTCAATTGCATTTGGGGTAGTCAATTGTAAGGCCATTGCATTCGCATTTGTTGTGGCTGCAGCTTCTTCTTCGTCTTCTTCATCTTCAACTTCTTCGCCTCATTCAGCACTGCGGCAGCCATTGCCACCGTTACTAAATAACAACTTTGTTACTCGCTTTTGAACTGTATATCAGTTCAGCAGTGGCCTTTTATTATTATCTTTTTTTTTGCATTTTGTTGTATACTTTATCTCCTTGCCGTCTATTTAGTCGCTGACGCAACACAGCAGCAGCGGCAATCAATGTGCCAATACCGGCCATATTGCTGCTGTGCCTTGTCTGTTTTAGTCCGCTGTGGTAAATGTTAACATTGCATAATGCTACTAATATTCGATTTTAAAGGTTAGTAAATTGCTATGGCGACTTTGTTGTGCTGTTTGTTTGTTTACTTGTTTTTTTTTCTTCGCGTTCCGGCAGTCCGTTTTGTATTGAAGATGTTACTGCCCTGCAGTGAAAAGTTATCGATTGTTAAAATGAACCAGCTTTTAGTTAGCTTTTTTGCGAGATTTCTATAAATACCTCACTTTTAATTAGCTACGACAAAACCAACTTAAAATGAGTTGTAGAGTCATGCAGAAGTCATGCAGACGTAATCAGAAGTTT
>JAPVRG010222599.1:0-15772 GCA_029783565.1 Rhagoletis cerasi | reverse complement strand
ATTTCGTTATCAGCACTGCTGGCGCCGGCGACACCAGCAGCATCATCAGTTGAGTTTACGTTTATATTTGCGTTTGCGTTCTCGTCTGTGTCAACGTCAACGTCTACTATTACATTTACATTATCACTAGTGTTAGTAACATTATTAATTGCATTTGCAGAAGTGATGTTGTTGATATCATCAATGTTGGTAGTGATGGTGGGGATGGTGTTTCTTAAGAATGAAGACGACTCAGCGATAGAACAACTAAGCTTAGCTAATAAATCAATGATTGGTTTATCATGTTGCACCTCATCGTATTTCTTGTCAGCCTCCTCAGCAAGGAAACGAGCTTCCTTCAATTGATTCTCAAGTGCGTCCATGCGTTCTTCATCGGCAAGGGCGCGGTTCTCAAGGATCTTACGAGCGCTATTTTTTGTTATGTTCGTAGCAAAGTGATTTTTAAAATATCGATTTCAATGCCCATAGGAGACCGCTCAAGCAACGGTGGGTTGAAAAAACGACGAGGATGCATATTTAGCATTTGTAGTGTTCAGATGTTGCCATCGATACGTCGAGTAGGAGCAGTACACAGGAACGGTTTTAACATTGGTGTCGACATAAAAACAGTTGGATTGGCGCATACATTTCGTTGACAGTTGGTTTCGTTTGTTTGTAGTTGTAAAAATATATATTTTTGTACACATTTACACAAAAGGAGTATTTAAGTGTTTGTTGATATTTGGTGCAATGTACATAGATTTCATAGTTGCGTCGAGGGCCATTTCGTTGAATATAGCGTTTTACCAGTTTCACATTTGTCAGTTAATATATAAATTTGGTAGAAAATAAACAAGAAATTTGTTTTGGTGTTAGATGTAGCTTTTACAAGCAACTAATAAAATTATTTAATTTTTTAAGAATTCGAAAATGTCCTTAGTTTGCATTTTATTCAAACGCATTGACTTAATTGAATAAATTTTTCTACTGAGTTAAAATATTGATATTTATTGCTGTTCAGCACCAAACAGCTGATTCCCAAGGTGAGGCAAGAGTGACCATATTAGCGATGTTTCCAATGAAAACGGATTTTGAAGTGTTTTTTTTAATATTGAAAAAAAAAGTAATTGTAAATGCAATCTAAAGAAGTTTTTGAATTAATAGTGACACTTAAAGCAACATATCGCTAGCTTAGAGTGAAAAATTGCTAAGTCCACTATTTGTTAATACTCATATTTTGATATAGAAAGCAGGAGAAATTAAAAATGCATCGTTTTCAAAATAATTAAGGTAATCGTATTATTTCTAAACTTTTATATTTAACGAAAGGCTAAAATAATTCGAAATCGTTTTATTAACATCGAATTCTTCTGATTCTTATGAATTTTTACTTTTCTTTAACTACGCAAAATGTTTTCAAAGTTTTTCCAAATTCTCGAATAAAATGGCTCTAAGAAGTTTTTTTCATATCCTGGAACATTTGTTAAAATAGACTTAGCAACTCTTCACACTAAGCTAGCAATAACCAAATTTTTTAAAAATTGTCTAGTTTACAATTTTTGAACATAAAGTTGTAATAACTAATAACTTAAAGTATGATTGCGATATGAATTATAATTAATAATTTATAAGTGCTTGAATTTTATATTGCAGTTAATCAGCAAATCCTTTAGCAGCAGCCTTCAGTTTGTAGACATCCAGAAGATTCGTTCGAATCCAAACGCCAACCGCTTAATACTAAAACACAAATACTTAAAACTAATAAAATAATGATTTGCAATCATCAGCGATAATGAATGCACTTGATATACGTCGTGTAAAGAGTACGTCGGGGAAAAGAGAGCATTACCCACATAATATTAGAGAATAAAAATAGATAAACGTAGGGAGCAAGTTTCCTAAACCATTTGTAGTCTACTGAAAAAGTAAATAGAACCTAATAACCCTAAGCCCTATCTAAACTCAAAAGAGATTTCTTTTTTTTGTTTGTCTTTTTACTGAAATTTATACCTCTTCGTATTTTTTATCGGCCTCTTCGGCAATTAGTTTTGCTTGCGCTAATTGAGTTTCCAAAATAGCTACTCTGTCGTCTTCCATATTTGTACGATTTTCAAGAGCTTTTCGTATCCTGTAGTTGGGAAATTCACAAGTGTAAAAGTTATTTTGCTTATATACATAAATATATGTACATATGATACTCATGAGGCAATAGAGTACATACATATGTATATACCTTATCTGGTACGGGTAAAGTAATTATGCTAAATACACATACAATTTTTTTCACTCTTAAATTATATGAATAGTAATATTTTATAATAGTAATTAACAAGAGTAAAAGATCCCTTGCTGCAATTCGCAGACAAAGGCATACTAACCGTTCGCTCTCATCGGCAGCTTGAGATGCTTCCGAAAGCTTGGCTGTGGCTGATCCCAAACGTTCCTCTGAACGTTCCAAGTCTTCTTCGAGCAATTGAATGCGACGGTTCAATGCTGCTACTTCTGATTCGGCCTGAAATTTCAAGTTAAACAGCACACATTGGAAATAGAATTTTCGTACAAATAGTAGCAAACTTATAGATAATAGAATTTTAAATCTTAAATTCAATATAGGCTTATTAACGAATTATACATATTTTAAACTTATACCTAAGATATACTCAAATACTCTTGTATATGCTATTAGCGCTACTATATTCCATGACCTATTGGTTTCTCAAGCGATTGAAATTGTATGATGTATCAAAAATATCAACAAAAAAATCTTCTTTAGAATTGGCAAACAGGCCTAATATTTGTCAAAATATATATTCTGTCAATTTTATTGAAAGGGACTGAATCTAAACAGCTGTAACTGTTTGTGGGTAAGCTCTCTTTATGCTATTTTAACTCTTGGTTTTTAGCAGACTGCTTTGGATCCACTTCTGGCTTCTGGTGGCCTGTAAAAATATATAACTAACCATTGCTTTTTAAAATATGTGCAAATACAAGCTTAGCTGAACATCTCTTTGCCAACCAAATAAAGGTATAGCAATTTTTTCATTTCCTTTTTGTTTTTTGCTTAGACGATCTCTAAAATAGCCCAAAATGTATTAACTTTCCTAAAATGACCTTCAGAAACAAATTTTTATATCAATTTACTACACTCGGCGCCTAAATGGTGAGCGCTTTGCTTTGCCACACGCAGCAAGAAAACAACAGCAACAACGGCATCAATTAAAGTTGAATGACATCATTGCGCACAAGGCACACGACCTGACAAATAATGCCATTGAGGGACAAGAAATTTGTCAATCAATAATTTAGTTAGAAAGCCCTAAACAACAGTAGTGTTAAAATTCCGTGTACAAAAAAACAGAAGCAATTTCGGCTTGTAAATTGTCACAAAAATATTGAGAATCACATAATCAAATAATTATAAAAATGATTGGTTAGAAAAATAATTTAATTTGCTGCTCTAGAAATATGATCACACATCAAATAGACGCATGTTTCCGCTAAAATGGCGAGTTCACATCGCAAGCTTTATATGGGCAAGTATGTATATTTATATGTATCTATTCTAGTGCACGAACGAGCAACGCAAAACAACTAAAAAGGCAATGCTCATTGACCAGCACCGGCACCAACATCATTTACTCTAATACAATGGAGGCACCGGCTATAAAACCACCACCAAAAATTCCTCAACAAGTTAGGCAAGAAACGCTAAAATGTAAATGTGTAACTGCAAAGAAACGGCAACCGAATTGGAAATTACTTGAATGGGAGTTAGGAGGCATCTGAAGCGAGGGAGAAAATGTCAGATACCGGATAGATTAGTTTATTTGCTTGGCTGGTAACAAAATAAAATTTACCACTCGATATTTTGAAACAAAATGTAATGAAGAAGAGCAAACATTTTTCAATTGTTTTTAGAAATATCTGCATAAAGTGTACCAAATAACAGATAAAGATAGGTACAAAAAAGTAAAGAAGCAGAGAAAAATTACAAAGCGACACACTCCATGCACAAATTGTGATATGAATTTGAACGAAGGTAAGCTTACGTCATCGCGAACCAATCACTTACATAAATATATATAAACATACATACGTATATACATAAAGTGTATGTCTGCGTGTATGTACATCAATCCAAGCAGAACCAAGGAATTGAACACAATACTTAACCACAAATGCGGCGGTGTAAAGGGTGAAAGAATTATAAAAAGTGATAAAAGCTTACTATGTGTTACCTTAAAAAAGATCCAAAAACAAAAACCAATTATTATATAGAAAATGAGAAGATAACAACGAACGGTGGAAGGCACATGTCTCTCATTATTGCATGACAAGCAAGTATTCAAATGGTCATTGAATTGGACAACTTGCTAAAAATGTTTAAAAATGCAAGAGCACACACAGCTTTGCTTCTTTATCATATAACCGCACTGAGAGATTAACCTCTTTTTGAGTGAACGAGTGGTGAATGTGGTTGAAGTATCATTTGAATCACGCAGCTACAAAGCGTATGTATGAACATACATAGCTTCAACGACGAATAGCCAAAAGCACATTAACATTTCTTTTTCTTCGCATTTTGCGCAAATCTAACCGATTTAAGCTTATTCAAAAAGAGCATAAAATTTCTCCAAAGTGCCGGTGTGGCTTTGAGATAGTAAAAATTTGGAATTATAAAACAGGTTTGTTGTAGACATGATGATTATGAATGCGGCAGCAGCAGCAATCGCTGTTTTCGTCATCACAAACGCTAATTAATATAGTAGCGGCATTTGTTGTCGTTGCTCTATGAAAAAAACAAAAAACTATAACATGGCGTTGTCAATGACAACAAACGACAGACACAACTGCATTTACTATGCACATTAAATATTCGCTCGTTCCTCGTTCCATTGACAATGCACTCGTTGTAATGTCCGCAAGGTGTGTACCGATAGACAAATGTGCAATATACATAGGTACGACTTTGATAAAAAATGCAAAGCATTAATACATGGAACAAAAAATGCATTTATCAAAGTTCATTTGTAATAAATTTTAAAAGTCTATGTATGCGCGTGTGTCTGATGAGTTATTTGGAATGCCATGAATTTGAAAATGCAATTCATGTTGGAGCGTAGCAACAGATAAAAGCCTTTAAAGAAACCAGAAACACCGCCATGACGCTTAGGAAGAAGGTTGTGCGAGTATAATTTTATTAAAGTGCATAACAATTAAAGATTTTATTTTTTCGTACATAGATATGTATGTACATATATAAGAATGCCCACCACGATATCAGAACTGTCTAAATATGTTCACTAGTCTACTATAATTAGCAAGGCGTCAAAAATCGTGTTTTTGCAAAAATGTAAATTTTATTGCGGAATCCATTAGAATACCCATCAAGTAAAATTTCTTTTCGCGAAAATTTTTATGTAAATCGACAAACCCCTATAAATAGGCGTTGCAGTTTTCGGCAGAATATTCTTCGTTAATATTTGTTCCACAACTTTTTTTTTAATCAAAGAATTTTCTAGAGATGGACGTGGCAATTTTAGGACCAAAGTTAAAAATTTAGATTTTATTGTGGATTTCGGCAGAGTATCTATTCACTAACAACGTTTGTTCCACAAGTTTTTTTGTAAGAAAAGACAGCCCTATTTTGAAGTTATTGCAAATGCGTATACAAACAATTTTTTTACAAGCTACAGACTATGAAGAAGAGAGATATCCCGACCATATTCAAAAACATCAATGCCATTGTCGTAGCTTAAGTAATGTTGGATAAAAGAGCGTTACAGTAAAGGACTATTTTCGAAAAGGGACTACATATGTATGTATATAGATTTTTGAGCAGTGCCGGAAATTCTTCTCGGTAAGTTTTGTTTTGCTCCATATTACCCACAGTGTTTGTTATCTTTGCTTATCTGAATTTGAGAAATTTTCTCGAGGTTCTTCCCTATAAATCTTTACATCTCGTAATAGAATGTTATGTAAAATAAATAAAAATACTTCTATTACAGTGGAAAGATCGGTCTGTCAAATGAGCCTGGTTTTGAATGTGTACGACATTTTTATTAATTGCATTAATATTTGCGACCGCCCTCTGTTTTTTGATGAAGATTGAAAATTATTTAATTAACTTTGTTGTATTGCAAAAAAGCAATACTCATTCCAAACAACAGAAAGCATATGTGAAAGTGGAAGGGCGCGCGGAAAATCAAACATTTACAAATTCCAAAATATAATAAAAATGATGTCACATTATGACTAATTATGTGTGCTGATATAATTCCGAAACCAGACCGATTACAAATAGAAGAACAAATATTAGAGATGCAAGGTTTTAGTTGTATTAACTACTTATTCACAAATCCAAACAATACATATTTATGTATGTATGTACATACCTAGTGCGTACAAATGTATACACTCATGGATAAAAGAATAGGTGCAAAATTCAAAATGATATCGTTTGCGACTTATGTATGTTTATTTATATATTTTTAATAATTTTCCTTTAAAATATAGTTCGATTCATAACAGAAACCACATAAATAAAGTTTCAAATCTTATAGTGCGTTCAAATTGACGAGTTTACCATGTTAAATGGGCTTGAACCAGTTAAATAAACAAAATGTGTTCGTAATTAGATAAATCGCATGCAATTGTTGTTGGAAACTTTAAACAGTTAAACCAGAGTTGCACCAGGAAGATTTCTGCTTCAGCAAATCAGGAAGAGCCAAAAGCCTGTTCAAAAAATTTATATTCTCAAAATTAT
Source organism: Rhagoletis cerasi (assembly GCA_029783565.1). Lineage (NCBI taxonomy): Eukaryota > Metazoa > Arthropoda > Insecta > Diptera > Tephritidae > Rhagoletis > Rhagoletis cerasi. The sequence continues at coordinate 9,027 of JAPVRG010222599.1, read as the reverse complement.
TTCAAAATAAAAATTATCAAAGTATATTAAAATAGTAAGCATGGCTGCTCACCATTAAAGTGGCCAATGCGATAATTAGTTATTTGCCATCATGCCTCATCGCCCGCATACGAACTAACCATTTTCAAGTCTCTACATTCGCACTAACAAATTTTAAACAAAAAAACTTGATTTTGAATATCTCTTACAATTTTTTTTATTTGTAATCAAACATATTCAATGTGAACCATTGTGTTTTACGAAAAACTCTTCCTTATTTAACAAGTTAAATGGGGCCAATTTGAACGTAGCACACAAAGTTCACAAAAATTAATCAAAGTTCTAGAGATCTTCATCCAAATTTCAAACTTTTTATTCAGAATTTTCGAGAAAATTTTCGAGCGTGCAAAAAAAATTCTAAAAAATCAATGGTAATCTTTAGCGACTTGAAACTTGCACTTTATTACTGCATACACGAAAATTTTTTAAAAATTCTGAATAAAAAGTTTGAAATGTTGAAATTTTTTTTGTTATTTGATTAATTTTTGGAACTTTGTGTAAACTTTGAAACTTTTGTTGTTGTTGTTGTAACCGCATACAAATTCCCCAAAGAGTTTTTGGGGAATGATGCGGGAGTGACAGTCCTTGGTCAGATATGAATCTGGGTCGTTCCGGTTACGTAGACCCGACTGTCGTGGGAACTTTTGTTTTTGTGGTTTCTGTTGTGCACCGAACTATATTTTACATAAAAACTATTAAAAACAAATAAACAAACATAAGTTGCAAAAAATATAATTTTGATTTTTGCACCTACTCTTTTGACCATAAGTGTACATACCCACATAGTAAATGCAGGAATTTACTAGATACTATCTACAAGTCTATATGTATGTACATACATACATGTATGTATATATGTAGGTACATCATACATATGTATGTTTGATGTACATATGTATGCAGGTATGTACATAGGTATGTACATAAAAATGGGTAGTGGTTAACAAAGCGTGAATGAATAGATCATACAATTCTTCAAACTATGAACTCGAACATAAAATTGGGGAACACAATGCCCCAATGTGGAAGCAAATAAATTGCTGGCTGATCACAACCATGCGCGCAGCTTGAAATAGAATAACTCAAGGTGTATCAAAAATTAGAGGTCGATTCTCTTGAATGTGGCTAGCACAATAGCGCTCTCGAATGGCACATGTCGCATAGCACCGGTGCACCAGCACCGCACCCCTTATTCCTTGCAAATAAATAGGATGAAATAATCGCAGCCTATGTGAGTTTTAAATTCATTTCACGTAGCATTTAAAAACTAAAATTTTAGTTGCAAATTTACATGTTTAAAATAGATAACACAGAGCAAAAATACCAAAATTAAAATAAAAAAATTGGTATAAATTTTAAAAATTTATAAATTTTGCAAGAGAAACAATACAATATGTGCTATTCCTAAAAGCCAAATGGTTGAAAGTACATACATACATATGTACATACATATGTAAATAACGTAAATGACTAACGAACTAGAGTATAAAAGAGAAACGTGGAACAAACTTTTGGTTATCATGCAGATTTATGCTTTCTAAGCTTTCGGCTTTTTTAATTTTTTTTTAATATTTGCTTCAAAAATTTTGTTGAAGTTATGTACGTTGAATACCAAACAAGTTATGCGGCACTCAAAGTTTTTTTTCTACCAGATTATGTGATTGCTCCGTTATTTTGGAAATGAAATTCTGGCAGCAAAATCTACCGTATTTATTGAAATTAGCACGAATGATGAAATCATTAAAACTTAACGGTAAACAAAATCTATTTATGCAGTCTTTCATCGCTACAATTGAAGCATGAACTTCCTAAATTAAAAGTAGAGTTTTAATCAAATAGTTTAAGTATTTTACCCATTTTAGAATGATGTAAAATTACATTGTCTCGTATCTCTTCCACTGAAAGACGCTTTTTAAGAAGATGGTGTTATATTAGCAATTACTGAGGATATTCTGCATTTATTGCCTATATGCCATTCCCACGATAATTGGGTTTACGTAACCGAAACGATACAGATTTACAAAAAAAAAAAAATGATATTGAAGCCGACTTGTCAAGGCCTTCTGCCAGGATAACAGATGACAAGTCCTTACTTTTGGAATCAGTACATTCAAATCTATCGAAATTTGAAAGTTGTAGGTATTCCAGGTCACGATGAAACATATTTTTCAATCACAAACTATGATCTTGCCAGGCTAGGACCTGGCAAGTCGGTGATTTGAAGTTGCCCTATATACCAACCATTGAATTTTGGTTATTTCATTTCAGAACATGCAACATACTTTTGAGCAGTCGACTTTCCTATTATATCTTTCAGACTAAATCTATGTATTTCTGACTATATCCTCGAGTACTGTAACAGACTAAATGCTTTTTCCATCGTTATCGAGTACATATTGATAAATTTTAGCGATATGAGAATACGGTCTTCCCAGTACTGGAACGACCCTTGACCTGACAATGTCCTTTCAGTGTTACCAGATCGAAACAGGGAAACTCAGACAAAGCCAGTTACCTCAACACGTTTCCAAAAAGAAGCAGATTTAAGTCACCTGTGCATTTGATAACCATAATATGGATTCCAAAAGAGAAATTTTACAACAAAAATTGCAAAAACTTTTTAACTAAACACACAACAAATCTATATGGCAATATTTGCAATAGTTACCCAACAAACCCCAAAAATATATTTTTCAAGCCTTGGAGAAATTCATTGTTCTCAAGTTGATATCCAACATGATTCTCCAATTCATCTCGAACCTTGGAGAAAATATCGAGCCCTAACCGCCAAAATAACGTAAGCGACATTTTTTTCAAATTTTTTTTTTTGATGCAGAAATGTTCCTACTTCATTAAGATGCATTTCTGCATCAAAAATAAAATTTTGAAAAAAAATGTCGCTTACGTTATTTTGGCGATTAAGGCTCGATATGTCGTTTCAATTAATAAGGTAGAAATTAGTTTTAACATTTCAATTACAGTATTCCAACATGTTTGCGACCAATTGGATAATCAAATTGGAGTTCAAGCTGAGAACCAACTTTTTCTCACGTTGAGTAGTCCTATTTTCATACAAAGAAAAATGTCCTTTTTGTTAAGAACGCTATGATTAGTTGAGCTCAAACCTAAATGCTTGTTGGGTATCTAGCGTTTAACACGTATCGAAAAATGAGTGGAAACGTTGTCCTTGTCCCTCGCACAAGTAGGTTAAATAAAAAGGGCAAAAGTAAAATGAACACTTCCCGCAAGAAAGTGTGCCAAAATAAAATATTAAAGATAACGAACAAGGTGCAAAGCGCAAAAGAGCAAGTGGAAATTTTAGTCCTTTCAGAATATTATAGACTTTTTTGGTCCTATCATGTCATATCAATTATTTTTCAGCCACAATGAGAAACCAATATTTTACATTCATGGAATTTTTTGTAACAAATATGTATATGTTATTTTTGTGTAACCTGTGACTTGATAAGCACAAAACGTATACACATACATGGACCCACCCTTAACACCTTCTACACAGTGGAATCTACAGTGAATCAGACAAGCTACACTTACTTCTTCACGTCGAACCACCTCAAGTTGCAAACGCTTGTGATATTCCTCACATTCGTCTTTATATTTCTCCATTTCTTCTTTGGTCTGGCGCATTTTCTTCTTCAGTACATCCAAGAGGGTGCCTTGTGGAATGCTAGTAGTCATATTTGACAGCTTTTTTTAAAACGACGTGGGGTAGAAGATGGACAACACTTTTTTCTCTTTTTTAAATGACACCACTAATTTTGGCTCGATCGTTGTGGGTCGGTTAATTTTCGATTTTGCTTCGCACTTTTATCTACTAACAGCCCCAACACACACAAAGAGGACACACAGGTATTATTCGAAACTGGAAAAAGATAAACGAATTTTCATTTTGTAGCTTTTATGCAGCAACTTCAAAATTTTAATACACTTGTGCTATTTAATAATTTTCGTACTTTGTTTTGCAGCACCAAATAATCAAAAATTTAGCTTTTGATGACTCTTGGCGGCGGCTCAAACAACAAAAAAACGTATGACACGAAAGGTGGCGAAAAAGAAATAGAAGAATGAATGCGGAACGCAATGAAACGAAACACAGTACACGAACAATTTGGAACCACCGGTTTTTCTGCTGCTGTTCCTACTGTGCTCTTCCTTTTTCTAACTTTTTTTTTTTACTTTATTGCCCTTTACTTTAGTTGCTTATTCTCGTTTTTTTTTGCTTTTTTCAAAGGCAGCTATTCGGTGAACTGTATTGAAATATGCACTTCTCACAAATTTTAAAATGCACTTTATAAATGTTACCGATACAAATTCGCACACAAAACAAACGCGCTGACTTTTTAAACTTGTGCAATTACTGCCACAAAATACCACGTCTCGAATTAAAATGCCGCAGCGAACACTATATGAGCTCAGCACAGAGTGAATTCGTATCGCAAAATGAAATCGTTGAAAAAATTCGAATTCTTTGGAAGCGGCGAACAGCCACAAAGATTACGTTGACAAGTTCGCGTATTGTTGTTGCTGTCACTGGAAAATGAATGACCAAAAGAGAATTAAAGCAAAGTAAATAGGCTCTCACAAGCCTCGCCTTAATTTGTGAATGACTCAAATCGGCATTGAACAAGGTCGACTAGTACCTTAAATAGTAGAAAAATACTTTAACCGACGCTGTTGTAGGAAAGAGATAGTAGTATATACACCAAATGAAAATGGATGAGCACTTTGGAAGTTAGTTAAATTTGCCGATGACCATTAAATATTTGTATTAATTTGATTGTGGTTTGCGATAAAAGTAAACTAAAGATTCAATAAAAACATACTTTAACGTACTAGGTGCACTTATTTCTGCTTAAAACAAAAGAGCGAAGAACCTTTGGTGTGGGATTAATGAATTAGATTCCAATAAGATATTTGATGGCTGTTATGGGAGGCGCTCTCTTAAAATCGTATAAGTGTTGCCAGATTCAGCAGCCTTTAAAAATGTGAAGGATGGCCGATTTCAAACTGCTAGGCCCGAGAGATTTATGTTTTGAAGAACGCAGGGATGGAACTTGTCGCAGAGTCGGGGTAAAAACCTAACAGGTTAATATAAAGTCTGAAGAATTTACTAAAATCAATATTCAAGAGATGGTACTCTGCTCATCGTTTGAATAATTTGTACATATGTATATCGTTACCTCGATATGGAAAGATCCCATCTAACATTTTTGTTTATTTGAAACTTCAACAAAACTTCAATAATTTGGCTGCGAAATTCTTTAAATTGCTGTTTTTAATTAATGATTGTAATAAGTTGCTTTTGATTCCCATTAGGTTTTTACTGAGTAATCTGTCGACATTTGTAAAAAAAACCGAGATAGGGTCTTCCTACATTAAGGTAACGATATGTAGTTTTAGAAGAAAATATCAACTACCTACCAAAGGTTCCATGTCACTATCTCGAAGAAGGAGTTATTAGATTAGTTCCAAGCACTCACTAATAACATACGTCTATATGTACATACATACGTACATGTCTACACAAATTATGTACATACATATGTACGTAGTATATCTCTGTATATGCGAATAAACGTTCGCGCGTAACTTTTCCATTTATAGCAAGTGACATATGCAGGCACACAATGTGCATGATAAATAAATAATGATAGTAACCACTTCGTTCGTGCATTGGCAATGAAAAGAAATTAAGTCAAACGTTCTTTTTTTGCCAATTTTGAACCTTCCCGCATTTGCCAAAAACGGTTTACAACGTAACGACGACAACTTTTATTATGACTGCATTGGCTGACGCCAGTTGTAAGGTCGTTGATTCGATACAGTCGCCAGAAAAGAGCGAGAAACGTGAGAATTAGTTTTCTCAAAGTATTCAAAAACGATTATGAAACTGCGTTAACGCGTTTTTATGATCAATTGATGGAATTCATTTAGCTATCAAACACCAAAAGCGTTTACTAAATATCATTTTTGGTCAGCAGAACGAGCAGATCACTTGTTAAAAAGTTGTTTAAAAGCCAATAGAAATCGAGAATGCCGAACAGCATACAGCAAAAGTTAGTTGATTCAATCAATTTGATACCATAAAAGGTGTTAATGACCATTTGAAACATTAACGAGCATTAAATGTCAGTGCATGAAAAAAATACAAATGGCAACAGATTAAGAACGTATTTCCATAAAATGGTTTTGTGTGCAATTATTGAGAGATAAACTGATAGCTTTCTTTTGGCGGAGGTGCGGAAAGGTTAGAAGCTTATTCCACATTAAATAACTTCAAAGTGCCGAAAAGACAGGGCATTGAACAGTTTTTTGATAAGGGAGAAATTACATGTACCATGAATCTTTTTAATCACTTTTTTAATTACTTGCGTTGGGTATACCAAACAATTTTTAACTTTAATTGTTCAATTTTGAAGCTAAAATTCTTAAAGTAATTTAACCAAAACATTAAGGATGATGTTTAATTAACGACGATTAGAAACAAAAATTAAAGCGAAAATAATGCACACATTCACACACAACACCGTTATTATAACTACATACTTCATTCACATTTCAAGCCCAAATTTGTGCAACAATTAAATCGAAAGCAAAATACTGGCAAAAGAATGAGCTCAACCTCATACAAGTACACCTGCCAACAAGGTCATCGCCTCGCCGATTATGTGCGAGTGTGGAAGAAGAAATTCACAGCTTAACTAAAGAAAAAAAAGAAAAGTGCGAATAATATACTAAACTGGGTCATTATATAAAAACAGACAAAGCATAAAAATTTTACACAGAAAAATGTTTAAAATTATTCATATGCGTTTGTAATGCATACAGAATCATTTCAATTTCCATTCAAATAAGCATATAAACCTAAATTACTACAAATGTAGATATTTATGTACAAGCACTGAAGTAAGCGAGAAACCTAGAGCGATCAAATGAAATATGCAAACAAAGAACCTTGCAGTACAATCATCGGCAATGCAAAGAAATTATTAGAACAATTACGAAGAAGTGCACAGTCTATAAACCGACAAAGATTGAGGCGCATAAATGGGAATAAGAAATGAGTAAAATGAGAATTATTATTAAATGGCGGTACTGTCAATGTTTACCAAAGTTGTACGCTAATATCGTTATCAGAAATTACTTATCGCATTGTCTCATAAAACTAGGCGAAACCTGAAGTCAATGCAGCTCGATCGGTAGGGCTCAGCAAGTGTAGATACAGCCTGATATACCCAAACGAGATAACCTAACGATGTGCTACGTAATCACCATAAAATGCATAGCTATAAGAAGCTATTTGACACTTGCCCAGTGCTCAAGCGATTCGCAAACAAGAATCCAGTTCACTCATTCACATAAACTGTGCTCTATATCTATAACTCGCTCGAAATGTATGTACGATGAACTCATGCCAAATCATTAAAAGTTCCTAAATAATTCCTTTGGGCTAACGAAATCTTTTAGTCGTATTGGCTGCTCTCTAACTAGAGTACCGTATTTGCACATATTTTTTAACGCAATGATTAGAAATTATGTTAATTAGTTTGGAAAAGTAAATGTATAAATTCACAAAACACCTTACGGCATCATAATGCAATTAATTACCCTTTTGAGCTGCGTTTTCATGATGTTATGCAATTCGTTGCGTATAATGTTGAACTTCATCATAGTATCCGAACTAAATATGGATCGTCCAAATGCTAGGCCCGGATAGTCTGCACATCGACCTTTATTACGCCGCGCTTCACGCTCTGCTACGATTTCAGCAGCTTCACTGGTGCAACGCAGTGTAGCCCACTCGGCCGCTTGCACATCATCATCATCAATTGCTATACCTTCATCTGCTGCTGCATTCGCATCACCTGAGCTAGTCATATTAACCTCTGCGTCTAAACACGTGGAAGCACGTTTACTTTTATCTTTCTTCGCTTTCTTTTTCCTGTCCGAACGTTCTGATTTCTCGGCTTTATCACGTTTAGATTTACTTTTTTGTGATCTTGGAGTCACACTCTCAGCTGCAGTAGCGCTTGTGGGCGTTTGTGCGCTTACCACACCTTCATCCACCATACTGCTGTCATCTGTGGGTGTTGGACTGTTGCTGCCCATCGAGTTGGTTACCGAATCTATTAGTGGCAAATTGAGCACTGTGGGCTTTGTAAGCTGCAAATCTAACTCTTCATCGGGCTCGTCTGTATATTGTGAGTCACCCATTGTGGACGAAATCGTTTCAACATCGCTGCCGGTTCCAGCCGCAGCATTATCTTCTTGAACAGCTTGTGCTGCTTGACGCAGATTCGTGAGCACACTTTGTGAATCGCCGCGATAGAGGGCAGCGAGTATCTCTTGAACATTGGGAATATTAGGACGGCGTGTACCTGAGAAACGCGGGTGGTGCTGATGTCCGCGGCGCTTAAGCGAGGGAGGCACCAATGGTGATGTCGTCGTTGTAGATGCAGAACCAGCACCACTTGTTGTGGATAGCACGTCTGCATCTTCCGAACATTTTGCTCCAGTCGACATATCTGAATCGCTCCACTCAACACTCCAGTCACTCTCGTAGTCGTCGTCAACGTCACCTTCGTTGTAAACCTCAACTGATTTGGCGCTTTCACCGTTGCAATAGTTCGCTCTGCTTACACTACAATTCCAAACACTGCAAGCATCCTCCTCGTCATCACAGTAATATAGCAGCTTATCCAGAGAATTTAATTGTTCCTCGATTGAGTCCCAACGCGATGAAAAAATAGACTCTGCATAAGTTTCGTCAGGATGCTTGCTTACTGCATGTACTCTATTAAATTGTTGTTTACCTTTTGGTGGATTTAGTTTTTTACTACTGCTACTGCAACTACCTGCTCCTCCGCCACTGTGGGCATTTTTCATGGAATTTTGCAATTTTCCCTTATGTTGCTGATTTTGCTGCTGTTTTTGCTGGTGCAACTGCTGGTACTTCTGCTGTTTCTT
>JAPVRG010222577.1:727-13805 GCA_029783565.1 Rhagoletis cerasi | reverse complement strand
AAAGTTTATGTAGTATATAAATCATAAACATACATAGTCAAATATACACAAATACATATATACATAGGCACTTTTACACACAAAGATAAATACATTATAAGAAAGCAGCGCCTTTTTATAGAAACAATCAAATTTTTACTACGTACGAACTATATATAGAGGGTGTCCCAGAAGTCGACGTCAATAGTTATAAATAAAATAAGAAATCTATTTTTTTTATTGTTATATGGGGCAAATTTCCGTGCCGTGAGGATGGCACGAGGGTGTCGAAACGCGTAGGAGGGACAAGGGAAAACAAAAAGTATTTTCGTCTTTTTATTTAAACGGCCGAAGCAGTTCCAACCCAACAAACAATAAGAAATCTATGTTTTGTATTTTAAAATTATAAGCGTACAAAAAAACGAAAAAATCTACATCCCATTACTACAAATTTCTACTCTTTCTCAATTTTATTTTTATCATGCAATTCTGAATAATGCTTCTGTTAACTGTCGTCTAAAATTTATAGCCAACTGTTCTAGCTTGGAAGAAAAGGACACCTTTTGCCCAAAAAAAAATTTGAAATTTAATGCTTCACCCAATTTTAACTGACTGTACTGAAAAAAAATTTACTACACTAGTTCGGCAAGTAATTTGAAAGTTGGCGCTTTTAATAAGGATTCCAAAATGGTATGACACTTGCTAGATTGTTTCTTAAATTATAGACAATTTTGATTTTTGTAAAGAAACTCGGTTTTGAACATTTTTTTCTTACTTACTCAAAACGATTGTAGTGTACCCAAGACTTTCCTTGAAGCCATAACATTTAAGGTAATTCTAGTTTGAGGGTGAGCGAGACAGAGAGCCTGGCCTGTCACTAGTTTTCGGCTTGACGTCGACTTTTGGGACACCCTGTATATATGTATATAACAACTAATACAACTCTGCTAGTAAATGCAGTTGAAAGACAATATCGAATAATAAATAAGAAACGTTATAAAAAAAACTCAGCAATACATACATACATACATAAGTCGATCAGGGGCAAGGGAAACTAATATATTTATGTATTAGTAGTTTATCAAAATAGTTTATAATTCTACTTAATTGGTTATTGTTTAATTAAAAAAAAAATGCAACTTATAAACAGACAACCTATATGTACATAAGTATATGCATATTTAAAGATTTAAAGATACACGGAGATGCAAAAGCAAATAATCTCCCTACTCTACACTTTTTTCAAATGGTGATCTGTCAATTTAATTTTTCAATTAAAAGCGCAGAGTAAAAATTACACTGTATAACGGTGAAAGGGAACATTTTGTGTGGACAAGTATAGGTCGTAAATCTGGTCGAATAATTAAAATTATTTCTAACACCCTGATATTTTCAAATGAAAATCAATTTACATATGTACATACATAACTTTTTTAGTCGCTGCAAAAAAGAGCTTTAGTATGTACTAAGCCGCTTTAGAGTTTACAAAATTCATTGTTATAAAAAAATCGTGTAATTTTCAGATTTATTGATTTTACACCCAAGTTCACCATATAAAATTAAAGCAATTTGCTAAGCGTGTTTTGCCTCAAACGGCAGTGAATGTCGTCATTAACATTACAAAAGGACCTTAAAGGACTTTTTTTTTTATTTTTTTATTAAGCATTGTGCCTCGAAGCAAACTTGCGGAATACGTACATATGTATGTATGTATGTATTTGAAGAATATTTTTCCGAAAACTATTACATGGGTCCTTTTGCAATAAAGACGACAACATGAGCAATTCCAAAGTTCCCTAACTTGCAAAGCATCTACATACATACATACATACATATTGATTGGCCTACACACTTCAAAATGATGGCCATTTAAATGGACAAAAAAGCAATTGGTTGCAGCTCGTATTTGTTAGATATAATTAATTAAGCATTATGTGTCGTCACAATAGATACATATGTATGGGTTTGTATTGATTAAGCTAATTTATCGAAAATAAAATCTTAAATGAATACCAACATTCTTTTGTGTACAGCAAAATATAGTTATGTACATAGATAAAAATACGAGTAGATATGTAAAAAAAAGATATTCGACACTTACGGAACTGTTTGTCTGATGGTATTCTCAATGTTGCTGTCTGAATACAGGCCAATGGGAGAGTTGAATTGTTTGTGGAATACCTGCAAGGTGAAATATATGATGGATGGATGTAATTAAAAACTTTTGTATGCATGTATGTAGATGTAAAAGCGGCTTCTGCCTTACCCTGCCAGTATCGGCATCCTGGCCAACCACCTTGTGCAACATGGTGTCGGCGACGCGTTGCTTCATTAGGCTGTCATTGTAATCGTGGCCGGGATGAGCGCGCACAGCCGGATTTGGATGATACCTCAAGTATGATTCTGTGGTTGGAGCATCCTTTTTGACTTTAGCACCAGGCAGAACCAGTGGAGTTGTTCGGTATGGCTGGGTTAAAAGAAAAACAAAAATTCAAGAAAAGAATTTTTAAAAAATTGCAATTGATAAAAATGTGTATGTTTATCTATATATATGAATGTACGAAAATAAATATGTAAGCATGTATTGAGTTAATTTTAATTTCCGTATGTAAAAAAAAATTGCATATGGTGAGAAAGCCGAAAATTAAATAAAAATAAGACAAAACTGCTAAAATGCGCAACACCCTCCACAAAAGAATTTATTATACTATTATTATTTTATTATATTATTTATTTATATTATTATTTTATTATACTAAACCGGCAAACAGACAGCATAACAGCTGATAGCTTAAACTCTGTTTAACTCAGCCAGATTGGGCGTTTAAACTAAGTTTAAACTACGTTTAACTTTGACTGAAAAACTGCAAACTGAGTTTAAACTCAGTTACACAAAAAGAGATAAACTCGCACTGAAAAACTGGCCCTAAGTGTGTGTTTTGCGAATTGCGTGAATAATTGAAATACAGTTTAAGATGGAGCATGACGAGATGTGTTTAGTATTATTGTTTTACTCAACATTTTTTAGATATTTGGTATTTCTTACTTTTTAAATAAAATGGTTTTTAAAATCACTTAAAAAATTTTAACTGAATTAAAATTTGTACTTTATGTAAGCTTTTAAAATACTAAACAAAATTGAATGCACTTTTCAAACAGGTAGATGGCTAATTAGTATAGTAAATATGTGTGTGTTTGCATTGTAGGTCGTGAAAGGGCTCACAGAAACTTCGGTCGTGAATGGGTTAATTTAGGAGAGTGCGTCTCCTTTACGCTATCTTTAAGGTTTTTGGTTCAAATAGTACAATTTTGAAAACCTCTTTAATTTCGCATTTGACCTATTGTGCTGTGTACTAAATTATAAAGTCTGTCTAAAGTAGACAATATGTATGTACATATGTACTTCAAAATAAAAATAAAATTGTATACTTGTATTTATCCACGTGAATACATACACATTTAAATTTGTTTTTAGTGCATGTGCGTGCAGACGGATAAGCGTTCTCTAATGCCCTTGCTGAAGAAACCATCCATGCCGCTATATGAAACCAAATAACAATTGTAGATAAAGAACATACATATTTATACAATGTCATTTGTATTTACACAATATACATATTTTGTTTGGGCAGTCTTTGATGGCATTCAGAATAAAAAATTAACTTTCACAAAGGCGAGGCTAATTTTATTGCGGAAGAATGCGCTAAGAAAATATCGCATCTAGATACATATGTACATATATATATTACATTTTCTGATTTAACGGCTATAACTAACGCTTAAAGCAGCTGCCTAACATATTAAAATAAAATAATTTATTAAACTCATTTTATGTATATAAAGGAAATACAACGACTTTTGCTCTTCCAATTACGGCCTTATTGCTCTGAGTCTGCGATATGACATACAAAGAACGTTTTTATTAAATGCCTGCAAGAAGATTTACGAAATAGATAAATGTACGTATGCATGTATGTACGTATGTATGTGTACCGATAGATTAATTTTCATGCATTAGCATGTATAAATACAAAAATACATACATATTTATATACATAAATATACAAAGAGTTCTAGAACAAAATATTTGTGAATATGTACATACATACATATGTACTATGCAAGGCCTTTGAGTTTTTCATATTTCATTTGAAGAACTTTGCATTTGTAGCATATTTATCCGCCTATTTGAAATTGTTCATCTGTTATAACTTGCTCTCCTTCTTCTTTTGCTCTCTCTATAGACTATAGATGAATTCTATGTGGAGGTGTTCGTTTTGTATTTATAGTGGCTTACGTAATCCTGACAATCTGATGCAGCTGTTAGCAGCAAAGAGTTCAGTAAGCAAAGAGCGATAGTAGAAGTAAAGTAAAAATTAATGAAAATTTAATACGAAAAATAACTTAAATAGGTAAATATCTCGTTAACTACGTTATTACGTGCGTAACTCGTTAGCGACGGTATGGTGTACAAGTATTCACATCATTTGATACACTCTGTACTGAATTATATGGCAGCATTATTGACAGCTGGTTTCCGATGACAGCTGTCAAAGAATTTGGCGCCATATCATCTGACTCGATTATTTGGTTTGCATATAAAATTCATGGGATTTGTTGAGACTGTTTTTTGTGTGTTTTACTTAATATTTGATTTTATATAAACCCATTTTAAAACTATGACCACAGTGCGCCGTTCCACTCGTCTTAGCAGCATTGGCCAATCTTCGCATACACCTACAGTCAGTAATTCTCAAACACCTCGCAGTTCACAGCTCTGGCGTCGACGCCAAGCGAAGCATTGCACTACAAGCAGCGACGAGGAGGAAGTGAATACGTGTAGAAAATCACCTACGTTTGCAGAAATTGATAAAGAAAATTCGGAAATTTGCAACGTTATGAGCAAAGTTAAAAATAGAGATCAAACGAAATGCAATAAGTTGGCATCGACTAATGTCCAGCAACAGAAGACACCGCGCCGTAGCAAGGCAGCACAATCGGTATCGCGCAGCACTAAATTAGGATTGCCCAAAAAACGTAATAGCCAATCACATAAATTAGACGTTGACGAAAGTGATGAGGAATGCGAAGTGTGGCGAAGAGGACAAGATGTATCACCACCTAAGCAAGCACGTTGGAAACAAAAGACTCACCTTATAAGCCCTTCAAGATTAATCGATCGCTTGAGTATAGATGAACGTAATGATGCTGACACTGATGAAGATGTTGAATACACACCCACTGGAGCAGAGGAAGCAAAAGTGGAAACACAGGTTACACCCACTCGTAACAAATATCAAAATGCACGTCGTGTTTTGAACAGCGCAGAAACACAAAATTTACCTGGGCGAGAGCAACAATTGCAAGAGCTAAAAGAATTCTTTCAGGAACATTTACAAGAACAGCGTTCTGGTAGTTTATATGTGTCTGGGCAACCTGGTACTGGAAAAACAGCTTGCCTTTCTTTGCTTTTAAGGTCGCCTGAGCTATCCAAAAAACTGCAATGTGTATACATCAATTGCACATCCATTGCCAGCATTAATGGCGTGTATAAGAAGCTGTGCAATGAACTCAAACTTCACCCTTCCGGACGCAGTGAGCGGGATTATCTGGCAGCTATACAGTATCATTTGCGATCATCGCGTCGCATGCTGCTCATTGTTTTGGATGAAATCGATCAGCTTTGCAGTTCCAAACAATCGGTGCTTTATACTATTTTCGAGTGGCCCTCGCTACCAGGAGCTCGCCTGCTTCTGGTAGGCATAGCCAATAGTCTGGATCTTACAGAGCGTACACTAATGCGTTTAAATGCACGTTGTGAACTAAAGCCACGTCATATGCATTTCGCTCCTTACACCAAACAACAAATAGTCGAGATATTTCGTGCAAGACTGGAAGAAGCTGGGGTGCTTGATATCTTTCCGCCAGTCACACTCCAGCTTTTAGCAGCCAAGGTCAGTGCAGTGAGTGGTGACGTTCGCCGCGCATTGGATATTGGCAGAAGAGTGGTTGAAATAGCAGAACAACAGATGAAATTAGGTCAGCGACAGGTTAATCTCAATAGCTTGGCTTTGGGTGATAAAACCGACGAAAAGACTGAAAAGGGTCAGTAGGTGACTTATTTAAAAATTTTATTTTTATTATTAACAAAAACTTCTTTGGCAGTTATCCTTAAACCAGTACAAGTAACACAAGTCGCTGAGGTGTTAAACAAAGTGTATGGTGCTTCACAGAACCTTCAAGAGGATATAGAAGACTCGTTTCCACTGCAGCAGAAGATTGTGTTATGCACCCTCATGTTGATGCTGCGTAAAGAACGCAATAAAGACATAACCATTGGACGACTGCACGAAGTGTATCGACGCGTGTGCGTCAAGCGCAATATACACGTCTTGGACCAAGCTGAGTTTGCTGGACTGGTTGACTTGGTTGAGACACGCGGCATACTACGAATCATGCGTAAAAAAGAACCACGACTGTGCAAAGTGGTGCTGCAATGGGACGAAGAAGAAGTAAATGGAGCTTTAAAGGACAAACAGCTTATTGCTTCTATTTTAGACGACACTACCTGCCTTGAAAAATGTTAACATAAAGAAATTCGTCAGGTAGTGCATTATTAAAGCTAAATGCATACATGTGTAGATAGAAAATTAATTTTAATTTATTGAAAAAATCTTAAAATGAAACTAATTCTCACGAACATATGTAAATAGAAGTATATATGGATTTATCACAAAGAATGACGAATCGTTAATAAATTTACTAAATATCTGACAAATCAAGTATTTGAATGTATTTGATTTATATTTTAATTGTACTATTAAAAGAACGCGTAGAGTATTTTTGTAACGAACCTGAACTAAACTCACTCTAGAAGTAAATAGATTACAAATATAATTGGCAATTTTAGAAGCAGACGAATGGATGTTACAATTACGAATTATATGACGTTAGTATGTCTTCAGGTGACATTTAGTATGTTGATGGCGTCGTTATTCGTTCTTGAAAATGTTCTCTAAATATTTTCAAAGTTGCAGTGCACATTTATTTGTGTGCACATTGTGACCATGAAAATGCAAGTTTTTTAATTTTTTGTTGATGAACATAAATAATTTTAGATTTTATACAATGTATTTAAAAATTGCAATACAAAAATAGATTTGATGCAGAAAACGTATTGCCTCAGCTCAGTAGAATTGAATATAAAAAACAAATTTTGCAAATCAGAGGCCATTAAATAATATATATTTTGAAGATGTTAAATGAAAATGTGCATAAGTTTGCATTAAAGCGCTTATACATTCGTACATACATATATATGTATGTTTGTGCATGCATACGTATATTTATGTATTACAAAACAAAGCTAACATTTTCGAAGAAATAAATAAACTTGAAAACTTATTTGCGCACATAACTTGAAAAGTGAAAATTGACGTGACGAAGCAGGTGTCGTCTTAGAATAAATTTGTTTACTGCAACTTATGTACATAAGTATGTATGTACATGGATTTATGTGTGTATGTACATGCACTTTAATAGAGTAGATATTTCATATTTATGGGCATACATACATGTATACACACTTGAAAATAAATATGTATGTACATATTTGCATTTTCAATTAACGGGAAGTTTCAATCAGGGACCGAAAATAACCGTTAAATATCAAGACTTATTTTTTATTTTTATTTTTTCGATCAAGAATAATCATTAAATTCGATTTATAAAGTAGTCTTCTTTATTTAACTAACCATGATACAAAAAAGAAGATAGTTTCAATAAACAGCTTTTTGATTAAAAAGCAGATTTTTGACGATTGCTCAATTGTAAAAAATTCGAAGTGGCGTTACCCAATTTGAGTTTTTTGGTACAGGGGATTTTATATCATAAATTTGGGATTATATATAAAATAATAATTTTAACATTTTCCTTTTAAAAATAAAATGTTTAAATTTTATATTAAAATCGAAAACCATTCCCCGAAACCCTCATTTATGGATTAATAAAATTTTAGTGAAGATATTTTAATATCATCTGAGTCTTTCATAATGTGTATAGATAGCCAGGCCTGCTGGAGTCTCCTTAGTCGGACACGATTGTTTCTGATATAATTCATACACTGAAATTACACATTTCGATGTGTTATTTAATACATATATGTATTATCTCTGTCCATTTAACCGCATGTCTTTCAAGTAGCTTGAAATGGGAATTTACTTTGGGACCCATGGGCCTCAACTTTTAGAGAAGTGAGTACTTTCCATTTCCGGTATGGTTTTACCAGAGACCTAAAATAACCATTAAATACATTTTCGTTATTTTTTTGTTTTTGTTTTTTCGATCAAGAAACCCCGTTAAATTTTGAGTTTATTTTTTTCTGTCATATTTAATTGTTATTTTGTGATTTTTATTTTTTCGATCATTTTTACCAATTATGATGGAAACAGTGTTTTTATACCCGTTTTAAATCTTTTATTATCCAAACAATTAAATCTGAAAATAACAGTTATGGTGTCATCGAAAAAAAATAAAAATCTCAAATAAACAGTTAAAAATTCACCGAAAAAATAAAAATCCAAAAATTAAAATCATTCTTGATCGAAAAAATAAAAATCACAATATAACGATTACATTTGATCATTAAAATATAAATCCAATTTTAACGGCTAAATTGTGATTTTTATTATAAATATCATAACCGTTTGGTTCCTGATTTGTACAATATACATCCTTTGGTTTAATTAAAATATATTTTGCTATTCTACATATATTGGAGACGTTGTGAAACAAAATTGATGATATATTGTTAGTATGCACCATAACTACAAATATCAACTTATTGGCTTAAAATATTTAGAAAGGGAGCATGAGCTTTCATTTCTTTCAAAACCAAAAGACCATTTACTGGTTCCAGTTTCGATTCTAAGACCAACATGTTTTTAAATAAACAAAAAATTGATAATAAAATTTGAAGGACTTTAGATATTTGGTATGGTAGCACGAAATGTCACAATCTGCTTAATTGTCAGGTGGTTAATATGGCGACGAAAAAGTGGAATGCGCTAGCGTTGCGTTTTCTAACGCCAACGAGTGCCAGCGCGCGCCATACCCAAATTAACGCGGCGTTAGTTTTGACGTTTTCTCATTTCATCTCGTTTTTATTCTCGTTTCCTCTTTTACTTTTTGTTCTCTTTCTTTCGGTCTTTCTTCCGCACCCAACTTCAACACGTAACGCCCTGTCAAAATTGAAAAATTCATTTGCTCGGCGTTAGCGCCGCGTTATTGTGGGATGCTTCATACAAATTGTATGGGCATGAGGATTTTTGACAGTTCTGTGGCGCTTGACGCGCCAATTTAGGTATGGCAGTAATATGGCGACGAAAAAGTGACAATGAAACTACCTTGTTTTTTGTATCATGTAACTAACTATAAATTTGGGTAGGTATTAGGGGGCTAAGCTACGAAAAAAAACAAATATCACGGAAATTTTCCGAGGAAATTCCTTTTTATTTTCTTTAGTGACACCGCGTATTTGTAGCCTTAACTTCGAATCTTTCTGATATGCGGTATTTTTTTACTAGTGCTCTTGTTTTTAAGTAAAAATTTTAGGTTAAATTTATACACATTTTTTCATGAAAATTTTTGATAATTATAAATGCAATAAAAATATATCTTTATGAGCTAAGAAAAAAAAGCTATATTTTAAAGTGTTTATTAAATTAAAACACAGGTAAAATATTTTATTTTCCCAATATATTTCAATCTCCTTCGGAGATCGTCTTCAGGGGATTGATTAAATTTTATGTACATGACGTCCGTCTATCTTGCCATGCAGTTTAGAACTTTGACCTCGAGCCGGTATTAAAAAGGATTGTTTGATCATAATCAAAAAGGTCGCTGAAAAAACTGATTTTCAAAATACTTTAAGTATAAAATAACAATTATTGGAAGGGGAAAAAATTTAAATTTCGCAAGTCTGTGTTATTCACAAAATAGTCTGATTTTGATTTCGACTTACTATGTGTCGAAATGTTTTGCTATTTAAAACCTCTTAGCTTTTGATATTTTTCGTGTTATAGATTGTTTTGCATGGCGAAAATTCTTCCATTATCCAAACGTTTGGGGCCTTCTAATCTTTTGCAAATTTTCTATTCATTCATGTTCTTATGCATATGTGTATGTACATACAAATGTATGTATGTATGCGTGTAGATCTTTAAATGTATAAGTATGTAAATACATAAATGTAGATATATATGAAAGTATACATGTATGTATGTCATAAGTTTGTACCAAAAGTAAACCCGTTAAGGAGCCAACTAATTTTATAGTAAACAATTTAAGGGTCGGTTATCAAGTAGACACATAGTTGCTGGTCAATTGTGGCGAGAGCAATAATTGTGCTAGAAAATATGAAACCGATTAACTTTAATGTTTTCATTTTAATATACAGAAGCATGTACA
This sequence comes from Rhagoletis cerasi, assembly GCA_029783565.1. Classification (NCBI taxonomy): domain Eukaryota; kingdom Metazoa; phylum Arthropoda; class Insecta; order Diptera; family Tephritidae; genus Rhagoletis; species Rhagoletis cerasi. Next base: position 3,359 of record JAPVRG010222577.1, on the reverse strand, counting down.
TATGTATGTATGTATGAACACACATTTCTCAGCTTTCTAAAAATAATTTACCCATACTGTATTTCATACGTGACCATTTGTTCAACTGATCAAATACATTCGCAAAATCATAAAAGTTTCAAAATAACACAAATTTTCTTCATCTCATTCAATTCACTTTGGATTTCTTAATTTTCGCTTGTTATGCTTTGGAGAAAGATGTACACGCCTATGTATGTATGGATGTGCACGTTTCATAGGGGAATATAACCGTCGAATGTTCTAGAGCCAATATGGAATTGGCGCGTTGTTTACAAGTAATTTTTTTTATGCGCAAAAATGTTTTAAAATAAATAAACATTTTAAATTTTCTACAGTTTTGGGTTATTTGATGTTAGCCATCTTCCATAACATGCCCAAATTCATATGTATTTGGTATATTGTATGTACATAAGTAGTATGTATGTATGTGTTATAGATATATAAATATACATATTTGTATGTATGTAAGATGTGAGGATATGGACTTCTAAATCAAAATCGGTATTAATTTCGTTTAGTAAAGAGTGGATTTGAAGTTTTCAGCACTCTTTAGCATACTTCCGATAAACATTTCTTCCTAACTTTTAGCCAGCGAAATGTTAATTTGTTTTAGTCATTATCGATCGTAATTCTTAATTTTCACTTTAATTTGCAAAATAAATTATTAATAATTAATTTTTTTAGAAACTCGTAAACAAGCTAGCTTATAAAAATATGAATATATTTTGTGTGTATGTATGAATGTATGTACATAGTACATTTAGTTAGATATTGACTAAGTAATATTATTGCGCAATTATTTAAATAAAAAAAAAAACGTTTACTTCCGTTATAGGCGTGGCTTACTTGATATTGAATGCATTCATTGAGATCCGGTTTGGCCCTATAGTAGTGTGGGGTGCCGTTTTTGAATTGGACGTATTCCATTTTTCTCTGTGGTTTTGTGTGATTTGTATGTGTGGAACTTTTAATTTACTATTTGTCAACGCCCTTTTTTGAAAAAGTAAAAAAAAAAACAACAAATATTTAGTTTTGAGAATTGCATAACAATTTTTCACTATTCAATGCAGAAGTCACTTTAGTTACATATATAGTATCATAGTCTATTTGATTTTAATTTGTTCTATATATGGAATATTTAGAAATATGTAGATTAATTGGGAAACAATAAATATTTATTTGTATTAAAAATCGACCAACTTTTCCGTTGTAACTCTTAAATTTTGGAGTAAATGTCGTATTCACTTGTTCGTCGATTCGTACTCGTTGTTTAGAGATCGTTTGGAATTTAGGCTTTTTTTCACTACTCTTAAACTTCTAAGGATTTGATCTGATTTTTTCAATATTCCGAAAGCAACTGAATTTTAATTTTTCACAAATCGCCGATTTTTTCCACAGCTGCCTGAATTTTCAGATTTTTAGTCGTGTTTTGTATATAGGAATATTTGCCAATGTATGACTTTTATGTATTTATACATGGATATGTATGTACATATATATGTATATATACAATAACAACAACAACAACATGAGCAAACAATTCAAAAATATTTGAATCTTAATATTGGCGTGCCTTGCTAAGCTTCGGAAAGGGAAAGGAGAAGAGCGTGCAAGTGGCCTTTGGGCGACCGACCGACCGCCCAATTGTTGTTGCTTACAGCCACAAAAATTACCTCGTCTCGTACATTCCATTGGCTACAGCAGACGGGCATTTAAATGGATTTGTATGTGTGTGTTTGTATATACATATGTACATTTGTTTGTTTGTATCTGCAGTAGTAGTCGTTTGTCGTTTGTTCCGCCAGAGAGCGTTCGTAAGGCACGAACATTTCATTTCAAAATTATTTTCTATATTACCATTTTGTTTTTAGCGAAAATAAATGAAAAGCAATAAACTTGGACTTGTGTATGGCGGCATATTTAGCATCACCCACGCGCCTTTTGTTGCTGTTTTGGCACAAGGCAAAGCACAGACGTGGGGGTTAGTGGCCAACTGCATGGCACTGAACGAATTTGAAAATTTGGAAAATAAAAACATGGCTATTTTACATTTTCGAGATACGAGCGCAATTCGCCTTATGGGCCCGATTGGAAACATTTCGAGATATAACGAGAAAATTGTATCTGAAACTAAAGAGGGCTTACATTTCTACGTTCATAATATTTTGTATGTACCTATGTATGTATGTGCTTAAGACTTTTCATATAAATCTGTAGAAGTTTTTGAGGTCAATGAGATACATACATATACTGCGTATAAATAGTTTTTACTCAGCACGCAGTTGCCGGTTTTCGAGATCTTTATTTAGAGTGTGGCAAAATTTCAGGTTTTCAAGTGTTCGAAATATTTTTGAATCATTCTCGCCCACACAATTTCCGTTTGATTTTGACAATGCACTGACTAAGATCTTTGGTTGGTGAAAATGTTTCCTCTGGGGCGGCCATGTGGGTATGGCGTCAGTAGGGTAATTTTACATAAAATAATTTTGTTCACAAAAATTAATTAAGTTATTTTTCATTTGAATAAACTGAAGGGCTTTAAACACCTACATATATGCATTGACTATATGTACATACATATTTATGTGTACCCGGGTACCCGGGTAGCGGG